>LOJH01024439.1:0-19110 GCA_001685095.1 Ellobius talpinus
GAGGTGGAAAATTTTTTAATAACAATAAAAAAGTGTCTGAAAAAAATGAATAAAAATAAATAAATAAATAAAAATGTACTGTGAATTCCTATTGACAATCTCACTGTCTCAGAGAGGGGCTTACTATGCTGTGACCGCCATCTCTGTCCCAAAGCACAATCCTGTGGAAACATCATATTTTGACACTGAACCTCCTCTGTCACATACTCTAGAGCCATTCTGATTCAGTGCTCTCTGTGAGTAAATTAATAGAAAAACTATAATCTGCAATCAACCCTGACAGATGTTTATAGGGGAGAAGCCAATTTAATTCTGCAGTAGCATTGGGTTTCTGTTTTCAATGTGGTTGTTTGCAGAACTTCCTCTTCAGGCTACCTTAAGTTATAAAATGTATTTTAGGAGATTGGTCAGTTTTTGCCACCATCTTTTAAACATTTACTAAGAAAAATATTGTGCTTGAGAATTTATTGTCATGAAGATCATTGAGTTCAGAAGAGCATCAGTCTGGATAACTAAACCTCTAGAAAGCTATGTTAGGTAATGGGGGCACTTTAGTACATGTAGAAGGTATATCCTCTCATGGGCCTAGCTCTTATTTTGACAGGATAAACTTTAGAATAGGCTCGTGGGAGAGTATTTAAGGGAAGAAAAAGCACTGTTGTTCATCAGCATCTACCTTTGGTGAAGGAACACCATCCCATCCTCCTTAAGGCTGAGCATTGGCTTCAGGCTATGTATGAGGTTTTCTTGCTCCATCAGGCTGTCTTTTAGGAGAAGGGAAAGGGCTGGGCAAGCGCTGATTTACAGACAGCTCTTCCTGCCTTTGGTCCATTTGTCAAAAAATCCAACCTACAATTAAAATATGGTTTGCTGTTCACTTCAGAAAAGAAGTCATAGTATCATATTACAATGTCTCATTTGCTTTGAAATCTTTGATTTGTTAGTGAGAAGGCAGAAAAGAATTAAATCGTCCTACAATAGACAAGAAGAGAATATGATTCCTTCTATAAGGGCCCTGAATAAGTGACACAAAACAAATATTCATCATAGATAATCTGAACAAGCATTGGACGAATGTAGCACTGTTCTATTTACATGGATAAGGATTCGCATAAACCTCCTGTTTACTCTGAGGTCATGAGGACAATTAGAACTACTTTAATTATGTCTTACTTGCATAGGTAGATGTCACGGAAGAGTATGGAAATGTCTCAAAAATGAGGCAAGAAAGGCTCCTGTGATTGTATTCTGCTGCGTGCAAACATGACATATTTAATTAGTATTATATTCTATCTTTCAAAAGCCACCGAAGATTTAAGACATGATAATTACCTTTTAACAACTTACAGCTGCTAAACTTCTCAAGCAACCTTAACTTTCTGATTCTCAGTGTAGACCACAAGTGACTGATTCTCAGGGCCGAGCACAGACCACATGCATGCTGGCCACAGAAACAGAACTAAACTAGAAATCCATTGTTTTCATTCTTACCCATACAGCATGAGAGGGACACGGATGATACTAATTCATTAATTCATGTGTTCCAAAGTGAATCAGAGAAGGTACACCGAATCAGCATTGAGTCACCATGAAATCACTCACTGTGTCTAACAGCTGTACTAATAACACATGGTTATGTGTTGGACTTAGGTTGAAGGAAATCGTCAAGCTTTTAATTTTGATCAGAAAACCAGTTATTCTTCCAAAAGCATTTTTTTCAGCCTTCACTCTACTGGGCTATGCAGAATTTCCAAAGCAGCACAATGATGTAAAAAATGCCCCTTTAATCAGATTACCCTTGGCGGGCTTCCCAAACTCAGGCTGAAGTGTGGTGCTTGTGGTTTCTCAGCAGCTTACACTAAGCCTGCACCATGGAAATAATCTACTTTTAAAACCCAGGAAACAAATCGACTGCACTGAAAACATAAGTCGCTGTCATTAGGGAGTGATTAGGCTCAACATTTTTATACACTCTACTAGCCCACTTTTAAATTATATATCTCTGGCCGATAGGAGGGAGGTACTTCTGGTGAGTGTTTAGGACAACCATGCAGAAAAGGTGGCAAACCCAAGTGCATAGAACACTAAAGGAAGAAAGGGACGGTTACTGCTTCAACTTTAATCTGCCACTACCAGGTTGAGACATCCAGATACTAAAATATAGCATTTTGTACATAATATGTAAGTACGGGTTTTTCCTTTGTAGCATATTGGTTTGTTTTTGTTTTTTCAAGATGGTATGGATCACAAATCTCTACCTCTTATCATAGGCTAATATGCTGTTTTGAGTCACATGCCTTACACAGGAAATGGTGTGGGGATTTTATAATTTGTATCACAGGGTTCTAAATCTTCTTTACAGGGAGGGCTAGATTGGGGGTGGTTTGCTTCCTAGGAAAAGGTTGTATTGTGGAGTATAACACAAAAATGGGTGTGCTCTTAAATGGTTGGCTTTAATCTTACAAAACATCTGTACTCACAGCAAACACAGACAACATCCAACAAAGCATCTGGGAAACACAGGTTTATAATCCTACTCTGTATTTGTTGTTGCCTTGCCTTCTAAAGTGTTCCTGCTCACTAATGAACTAATGGAAGTCATTTCTGGCTTGTTGTACTTTTGTATTTATTATTATTATTATTAATTATTATTTTAAAAACTAGGGCAAAATTATCAACCTGCTTTAAACAGGTAGAAAACATTATTTATGTAATGAGAAGCTGAATGTATGCTCTCTGTCGGCACACAAGGGAAGTGTATTTTTCCAAAACACAGAGAAAATGCTGGATTTGAGAATAGGCTACTTCACCAGCCGAATCTCAAGTTTAAGCTACATTGAACATTTCTGCTGAGGGCTTCATTTCTAATTTATGAAATGTTTCATTAATCTTCAATCTGTCAGCTCTTTTTGACAACAAGCAAGGCTGACAAAGATGAATATTTATTAAACACTCTATACTGTAGAAGTTTTTGATACATACCATTCATTGTAGACCCCATTACCCTTAATTTTAAACAAACTATACTCTTCAGATCTCCCCCCACTAAAGGACACAAGGACACAGAAAGCATAACAAAACAATTCTTGCATAACAAAAGAGACAATACTAGATGTAAACACAACCCACAGGAATAAAAATACAAACTGCAGCCTGTCCTTTAGCAGAATTGCTAGGATTCATTTTAAAAGCATTTCCCAAGTATTTTGAGCATATATATGTATTTGTGTGTGTTCTTCTTCCTCATCCTCCTAGCACAGCCCCTTCCCCAGCCTTTTTCCAATCTCATGAATAATTCATGAACTGATAAATATGCAATTTCAAAAAGTGCAGACAAGGCAGCACTGCATTAAAAAAACGAAAAGAAAAGAGCATGTGCTTTTTACACACAAGTCTTGTGCTACACTTTACAGGCAAAATTTTCAGAATTCACATCCCATGTTGTATGTATAAATGGGATGGTATGATGAGCTTTCTGTTCAGACACCTTGCTAGACAGGGTAGGAACTGTTTGGAGAGCACTGTACTGCACAAAACAATAAACACAGAAAGAGATGATGTCAGCAGTGTTTTGTGATTTTATGCTTTCTCTTTGGAATTTTTGAATAAGTAGTTTAAACTTTTACTCTCACCAATAAGAAGACCAGGACAGTGCACGTCTTGCGTATGCAGCATTTCTCTGGTGATACCACATAAAAACCTTAAGCTGCTATGTTCTCTCCTAACAGAGTGGAGCATTCTTCCGAGGCCAGTTTCACACAATCAGCAGTAAACTGGTTCCCTCGAGGTTTCACACAGGTAAAACCGACCGCCTAAGGATGGTATATATAGAGAGATGGAGGCCCTCCATTTTGTGGGCTAATTGCTTGATTACCAGCCTGAAACAAAATGGAGGCGAGACCTTTTAAAGGCAGCTCAGGCGGCGTATCAGAGGAAAGTGGGAAATGTACTAAGGGCTGAAAATATTTCTTAAAGAAACTCTAATGTCTGAGGAGAAAAGGATTAAAGGTAATGCAATAATTATGGATTACATTGTATTCAGAAGGCTGGAAGTAGATATGATAAAGAGAAATTAAGCACATATTGAAGGAGAATTATTCTAGGTTAGCAACAGTTAAATTTAAAAGAAAAGAAAAAGAAAAAAACTGAATTTTAGTCTGAAAAGTAACCTTTCAAATGAACACTTAAATTGGAAGACACCATGAGTAAGAAATAGACCACAGCATTTAATTTGGCCTGGCTAGTTGGAAGCCTATATTTACTGTACTATAATTTCAAATTTAATTAAGTCACACTGCTGACGCCAGTAGCATCAACACAGTAAAGATGATTAATTGCATGCGTAAATGAAATATAAACAGCTCAGAAAGTAACATTAATGCAGAACCTTGCACACAGAAATGGTAAGATCTATTTAAGTGTAAGCGCCTACCTGGGTCTTTGAGACATGTGCCAGGATTGGCATAAGGGTCCTGTGATCGAATATAATCGCTGTATCAAAAATATAACCTTTTACAGGTCATTATTTTCCTAAGACACATATCCAATCTCCCCTTTCCTCTCCTCCCTGCACCTCCACCCACAGCTTGATTTGTTATCTTCTAGGAGACTTTTCACACAATTTGCATTGTCATCATACGGATTGGCCACCGGTACACAAACAGGAGCTGACACACTGCCATGGAAGGACAGGGCTGTCACAACAAGGCAGCTGGACTCTTAGATATTCACTTTGCTTCCATTGTACTTCCACTCACAGCAGCGCGGGGACAAAGGGCCTGACAGAGCTAACCACGGATTGTCACCTTGATTTGTCCAGGCTAGCAGATATGCAGAAATATATTATATTCTGCTTATGAACATAACACAAAAGCAAGTAAGCCTGCACACAGCTCCTTCCAAGCGGTCATATCTAAGGAGCATCTCCTTCTTCAGCACTCCTGCTTGCTGTCTAGCTGGGGAGATGGGGAAAAGAGGAAAGAGCCATCCATTAGTGAGGACATAGAAAGCCTCTCCAAGATTGTATTTCTGACATTAGAAAACAAATTCTCTGGTTCACAGATTTGTGATTTGTTTTTCCCTTAGCTTTGATTGGTGACAAATCTGAACAAAATAGTGCAAAATATAAACTTACCACATTTTTTAAAAAATGCCATGTAAAACCTAGCAAATAAAAGCTTATGCTTTCATGTAAAATAAAGACTGCATTTAAACAATTCTTTAAAAAATAAAATGGGTGACATTGTTCTGTGTCTATTTCTCAATAGGCATCAATCTTACCTTAGTTAAAATTTACCAATTGTTAAAACCCTAAGCCTGAAAGTGACAAAAAATACTCAGCTGCTAATGAGAAAATCTACTGAGTGATGTTTTTATGCCACAGTTTAATTTACTACTTTATTGACAAGGTGTTTGTGGGCCTTTGAGATGAGACGGTTTTAATATCCACATGTAGATAAATGAAGCAGACAAGGTTGGAAAATGTTTTTCTACCATCTTTCTGAGGGAAAAAAAGAACATTTCTCTGTGCAGCTGGGATAAAAATATGTCACCTTATAAAACAGGAATCACTGCAAACCTGATAAAGATCAGACACGCAGAAACCTTATAAATTCTTCCCATTTTCACAGACAATGCCACAGGCTCGCTGATCCTTCAAAGGACATATTTTCATGAAACCATAGCCTCATATTTAAACTTTTTGAGTGTCACAAGGTTAACTATAGTTTGTTCCATTATTATTTCTAATGCTTTTCCAACAGGATGTGCAAGGCACTGAAAAGGCATCCCACTTGTTCTTTTACAAAAGCAATAAATGGTAAGATGTGTCCAATCTGAAGTCGCTGCATCTTAGATGAAAACATTGCATTCTGTATCTGGGCATACAGTGTTTAAAACAATTGTGTTAAAACCATATTTCATTCAAAAAACTATTCATTTCAAATTTTCACTTGTTCTTTTCTATTTCCTTCTGCACAGTACATACAGACTCCATCCACAAAGCCTCACTTGCTAGCCAGTGTTTTAAATAGTGACTATCGCAAAACAACATGATACATGTAGTTATAGGTGCTGCACATGAAAAGAACATGAAGCCCTTCCCCACACAGAAATGCAAATGTCACTTGATCAAAGGGCCGCGTTTTCAGAATGAAAGATGCACTCGGAATTAAATCTATGCTTTAAGAGGGTAGGCAAGAAAGCCCTGCATACCTCGCCTTAAATATACGAAGGGAAAAACTGAATGTGTGAAAAGTGCTATTTATTAGTGCTCAGGAAAAGAAATGGTACGGATGTGGCTTTCCATGGGATTCTATGCAGTCAGCCGTAAGAGCTCTATGTTTGTGCACCTGACTGCAGCAGAACCCGAACTTGATGGTTACAGGGGATGACAGAAAGGGAACATGGGAAGTGCTATTATGCAGTTTGCAGGGAAGGATTTCAGCACATTTCAGCTTCCTCTAGCATCCTAGCTGAGTCTCTGTCTCTTTCTCTCTCTGTCTCTTCTCTGTCTCTATTTTCTCTTTTGCTTGTTTTTCTGTGTGTGTCTTTCTCTAGATCTCTCTCTCTCTTTCACGTATGTGTTTACTAGCTGTGCATAGCTTTTAATTCTGAGACTCAGTCTGTCCTCTGTGGCCACCATCTTGAACACCCTGTGTCTTTTAGGATCTCACATTATTTGACAGGTTTTCAGGTTGCTTTCATATTCCAGTCTGCTTTATAGTTGTAAATAAAATCCACACATTAGTTCCTTCCTGCACATGGTCCTCTTTGAAAAAAAAATGGAGGGGGGAAGATTCCACTTCATCTCTGTATTTTAATCATAAATTCTGAGAATACAATTCACGGTATTAAGATTTGCTCCTGATTAAAAGTAGGAATGCATGCAGCTTAGGGTGATCGTCATTCAAGAACTGAATGGTTTTCAAAGCCTGTCATTTGTGTTTTAAACTATATCATGTAGATATTCTTTACAACTGAGTGTGGCACATACACATGATTCTGGAAATAGGAGTTATTTAAATTATTTTATACTAAGTACACATTAGAGTTCCATGTTCAAAGTGAGAGAGTAGTCTATACTCATCAAAGGAGGGAAGAGCCGACACGATTCAAAATTCCCCAAACAGAGCATATTACATCAAAACACAAACTTCAATAATTATGCTTAAAACAGTGATCTTTTTAAAAAGTACTTTGTGGAGGAAACAAAGTATAAGATTTTTGTCCCAGAGAACAAAGTCATAATCGTCGAACTCTTCTCCCTAGGATATTCCTGACTTTTCTCAGGATGTTCCTATGAAGCATTGCTAGGAGCAGGATTACGGCTTGGCATTGCCCTAAACTTTTTTTGAATTTAAGAGCAATGGAAGCCACAGCATCCTGCTCCTGATAGATTGGTGAGTGGGCCTTCGATTCCATTTTCCACACAGGGTCAAGACTGCTGACAAGGGATTAATCAGCTGCTCCTCCTAAGCCATGAATCAGAACAATTGCTGTCAGTTTCCTATGGTACAAATGCCTAGAAATAGAAGAGTTGGGAAATGAAAGAATGTATCAGAAACATGCACACGAAAATGCCAGAGAATAGGAGAAGCTAGCTGTAACTACAATTTGGCTACTTGTAATTTGATCTGCTTCAGTCACCAAATTAAAATGATGAAATATATGTTGAACAAAGTGCTTTCGTGGATCCTTCTCCTCCCTCCCCCCATCCATGCTCTTATATTCAGTTGTGACATTTATTTTATAAGAAGCTTTGTGCCCATTTACTTTCTTTTGGTAAGCACTGCTTACGTTCAGGTGCACATTGAAACACTGGAACATGTCTGTTGACTGAGGGTTAAATTTAGGAAAGGCTGTGCAAAATGTGCGCTGCTCTCCTGCACTGATAGTGCAGAGCCAACGTTGTATTTAACCTCTCCGTGCTTGTTTGCATTATAGAATTGGAAAATGCTGAGTGAAAATGTCTGCATTGAGGGGAAATGAAATCGCACGTTCTTAGAGTGTGACGAGAGCCTTTGTGTAGGAAGATACACTTACGTTGAAATGGTCCTTCTGTAAATGAGATTGCCCCTAGTCTACGAGGACGTGAAAATGCACACAGACTAACCACACATTTGTAGAAACAACTGTGTCTAGATTTCTAGATAATATTGCAGGTAGGTATTTCTGGTTCTGAGCTTCGGGATTTGGTAATTTTGGGAAGGTAAGTATTAGGACTGTGATTCACAAATAATTAGGAATATATAGACAAAGGTGAGTAATAGTGGTACCATAAAAATGAATTCATGTTGTATCAGAGAATGCAAATATATAAGGAAATTTTCAAAGTAAAATTTTTTCAGCTATTAAAAATATTCAATAATATTAAATTAAATGCTATAGAAAACATTTCTTTTACACTAAAATAATAACAATTTTTAGGCTGATAGATTTTTATAGTAGAAGAATTTGTTTCTTAAAATTTTAAGAATAAAATTATATATTTATATTTTCCTGTAGTAATGTAAAAATGATCATTTATAAATGATGATTGTGTACTGAGATCTGTTCTTACATAAATAATTGAAAATAATGGATGTATTTTGATGTTTCACAATGATGCCATATATGTACACAGTGTATAATAAAATATAAAAATATTAAAATTAGGAATAAATGAATGTAAAGGTTATGAAGACATGATTATTAATTCCTTTCTATCTGCACCCAAATTATGTTTTATCCTAGGCACATATTTAATGCAGATTCTGAGCAGTAAAACCTTGCTGTTTTTAAAGCACAACACAGAACTGAAATGTTAAAAAGCTATTATATGAAAATAGTGCATTGTGTAAAGATAGTATTAGTAAGATAGTATTTGTAAACACNGCTAGAGAAGGATAGATAATTTGACTGTTTTTCACAAGAATCCCTTCTCTTAAAGGATTTATTGTGTAACTTCAAAATATGACTGAGAAATAAGTGCTCAGTTCTCAATACCGCCCTTAAATTCATCGTAAATACAGTTATGCTTTTGATTATTGATGTTAAGATTATCTATTGCTCACATAAAAAAATAACCTTTGCTTAACAGAAAAAAAAGAACTAGAAAAATTCTGTAAACACAAATTGGCAGGCAAAGGGCTTAGAAGAAATGCTACTTTTAGAAATAAACGACTTATTTTTATCCACATGCAAAGATTAATGCATCTTATAATTGATGAAATATTTGATTAAAAAATAATTGCATATAGAGTGATTCAAAATGACTGTTTAGCACAGTTCTGACAATGATTTATAAGGTGTTTGGCAAAATTGTTCAAAGCATTGCACATACTCTGTAAAAGACTAAAAAGAGTGGATTTAATATTTCCTGTTTATTGATAATTTTTATGTAAGTAAAAGAAATGAAAAGGCATTTCTAGAGAGATTCTGAGAATATACCTGAACTAAATAATGCATTTGTTTAGCATTTACAGGATTTATTCTAATTTTGGAAGAGTGCAATATTTTACTGCTCTGCATACAACAAAAATCCATATTTTCAGTGCTACTGTCCAATGACCTAGGCAAAAGAAGTGCAGGAAATGCTTTGCATAAAATCTCCTATCTCTATCTTTTTATTGTATATGAGACTATTCTGCATATCCACAATTAAATAATTAAGTATGTATTATAACTATAAATGTTTTAGTAAAAGAGGTCATTGATGTGAATACATGTTTCAAATCTCAAATACCTATAAAGACACATTTGAAGCTTAATTTGGTACCTGAATGCAATATCTGCAAGACAAATCCCATCTGCTACAGACGATGTGCAGAGGTGCTCACACAGGGCAGGGTCAAGGAGGAGCCACAGAGGTACGACAGGGCTGAAAAAACAACGAAAACAAAAATTTAACCCAATAAAAGCACATGAAAGTCTATTGTATGTTGCTAAACTACTTCTGAAGATGAGACCTGCCCTAGAATGGTTGATATTCCTGTTCTCACTCCATTGGAGAAAACCCTATTTTCCCTCTCCTAGTAATATTAGTGATAGTTCAGTTGTTAACCTTTGCCTTAGTGGCTCAGGATTTTTTTATTCATCCGTCCATCCATCCATCCATTCATCCATTTTTAATATAACAGAATAAAATATAAGAGCATAAAACAAACTATTACATTGAAGTTGGACAAGACAAATTAGAAAAAGAAAAAGATCCCCCTAAAAATGAAACAGAATCAGAGACCCGAGACCCACTCATTCACACACTCAAGAGTCCTTTGGACTAATTGAAAGCCATAATACAAACATAGAGGACCCAGTGCAGACCAGTGCAGGCCCTGTGGATGCTGCCTCACTCTCTGAGTTCAAAGGAGTTCTGCCCATGTTGATTTAGAGGGTCTTGTTTTCTTGGTGTCTTTTACTTCCTCTGGTCCTTACCCTTTTTCTGCCTCTTGTTCCATGGGGTTCCCTGATCTCTAAGGAGAGAAATTTGATGGAGACATTCCATTTATAACTGGGTGTTTTTCTGTAAAAATTTATATTGGTAGAAAACAGGTTTCTTCTAAGAAAAATAATCTCAGAAATACATATAACCACATTAAATTTCATAGCTATACTACTGCTGTTACCTGCATAACATACTTAAGGATGTGCTTACTAAATAGTTGGAAAACCTAGAAATACGGTTGTGAAATGTGATTTAAAGAAGAGAGATACTTCACAAAACTAAACTAAGTATATTTTTAAAATATATGTTAAACAGATTTTGGTATTTTTATTTTTAACTTGTATAACTGGTATAATTCCTTTAACTTGATGTAACTTGATGTAAATTTTTTATTTGTGATACAAAAGAAATTTTGGTTAAATAATGCTCCAAAATTCCACAAAAGTCAACTCTCAGAGGATTACAGATGAAACAAGGTAAAAATCCAAATATTAAGCATGGCCGTCTCTGCTACAGCATGTAGATAATGATGTTTCTCTTAAAATTTCCAGGTTCAGAGTGTCTGTGTATTCAGAGAATCCAGTCTTTACTCAAATCATTGCGTATTTGTGTTTAGAGAAACATTAATTCTGTTTTTAGAAAAATGTCTTCTGGTTTGCTTCCTTTTGTCAGATGATAGAAAAATCTGAAATTTTATAGTCTTTTTGGTTCAAAGAAAAACAGAGTCATAATTCTCTATTTCATCTAAAATAAAATATAAAAAGAAGAAAATAAGTTCTTGAAAATCTCAACAACCATAGACAATTGCATTTTAACTATTTCTTTCCAGTGTTGTTCCCTTGGAACTTGTATGTTTTTAGAAACAGAAAAACAAAGATCCTGTTATAAACTGCACACAATTCAGCATGCTACACTGTTGTTCCATGGGGTGTTATTATTTCAAAGTGTGAATAAAGTGTGCTCTCATTGCAAACTTCAAACCATACACTATAGGCATGTGTAATCTGGGTATTTTAGATAAATGGCGTTTCAGTAAACAAGGGAATTCGCCTTGTGAAAGGTACTAAGTTGAATAGTATATGGCAATAACAATCACTCTGCTCTCTTTCTTGTCTCCTTTCTCTTTTTGCTGGGTCAGAATTATGTTGATTATTTGGAGCAAAAGATAATATTTAAAAGAAAATGTGTTTTAATGAAAATATTTACCAAATAAGCAGCTCAGTTTCTTTTTCTATTTGCTAAATGCTTTCAAACCGTTCCTCACTTGAAGGATATAATACAAAATAATAGTTAAGAGAATAAGAAAATTTGAGGTGGTTTTTTGCAGCCATGCTTACAAAAAGAGGAATTTGCAGGTTTAATTGGTGCTATAGTCTTACATTTTTGTAGCAAATATGGATATGCATTGTCAGCACTTGCAATGCCATTCACAAAGGACACTGGGCTATGATTCAAAGATGTCACTTTGTCTTATATGCTGAGCTGTTGTTGGAGGTGGGGGAAGAGCAAGAGAAGGGGAGGGAGAGGCAGAGAGATGTGTGTGGATATAGAGGTGCATGTGATATGTGCACATATGCATGTGTGCATTGGTGTGTGATATTTTGTGTGTGAACATGGATTCTGTGAAGTTATGTGCCCAGGTACGCATAAAGAGAATGAAAGTCCCAGAACTGCAAAATTAAATGGTGAGAAAAATGTGCAAAGAGGAATGTGAGCAGCGTAGAATAATTCAGGATGCTCCAGAGACACAAAAGATTCTCTTTGCCCAATTTTCCACTATCGAAATTCTCAAAATTCTCTTAAGGAACTATGTTTTCATTTATATCAATAGAATCTTGGAGATACTAATGAACATATTGTTCAAACACCCACACAATTCCCTCAACTGACTAGACAGGTATTTCTGACATGTGCCTAAAATTTATTTATCATCTTTCACTGATAAATTAAAATTGACAGAGATAACCTGATACTGGTAATAGGATGGAGTGTGGGGTTTCTTGAAATAAATGTGATATTCTAGTGATATTCTAGAATTGGACAATTATAGTCCTTAATTGATTGTCTTATTTAGGTAGATTGGGTATATATTTGAAAAAGACTCTCTCTCCCCCTTACCCCCTCTCTCTCTCCGTGTGTGTGTGTGTGTGTGTGTGTGTGTGTATGCGTGCGTGTATTGAGAAAGGGGATGATGGATAAGAAAGTTTTATGCCTTAGAAGCAGTAGAAATCATCACAGATGCAGGAAATATTTAAAATAACACATACAGACATCTTAAAAGCCCTGATTACAAGTGTCAAATGTTTTTTAACATGCTTCAACTGTAAAATAATCCTGGCTTCATTACTTGGAGAGTCAAACCCTGACATTATTTGCATGTTAAATACCTAAATGTGGTATTAATTGTACTTTCTCAATGGAGTTTATTTTACCATCAAAGTGCATAGGACATATTAAGAAATATGGTAGTCTATATCCATGCCTGCTTGTATTCATTTGAAACAGGATTGATTTAAAGAAGTCTGAAACTCTACATGCTCTGAGATACATTCTCTTTAGATTGTAACACTGGTTAATTTTAATATGAGCAAAACAATATATTCTCTGCTTGAAATGAATATTATTTTTCTATTTATTTAAAATTTGAATAACCTTGATTTTAACTTAGTTTCAGACACATAAAGAAGAAAATAAAAAGGCAAGTAAAACCTCAAAGAATCTAAGTTGTATTATCAGTTTTATAAGAAGCTTTATTTTGTAAAGTAACAATAATATTAATTCTTCATCCAATGAAAGCACAATATTTTCTTTTTTAATACCTAATCCTTCAATTGAAGAATAAATACTACTAGATATGAAGTAGAGCGGAAACTAAAGATTTTTTTGTGGATTCCTTGAGATGCAAAGAGAGATTATTGTTTCCCAATATGATTTCTGGATAATTTAATTATCTTCTATATGTCATGAGATCACCAAATTTCTAGAAAAGTTTCTATTATTGCTTTTCACCAATAATTATATAACCAATAACTACTCCTCCTCCTCTACATTGATATAATTAATCAGTATCCATTTCTCCATATTCATGTAACCAGGCACTATTGCCTTTCTCTCTTACTGATATAACCATCACTATTGCCCTTTCTCACATTTATAGTACATCACAGATATTGAAAAAAAAGCTCCGAGATGCTAGTGTTTCATGTGTCTGTTTCACTTACTTAAATCTTTACTTTTTAGTACAATTTAAATGTTAATTAAATATTCTAAAATTAGTCTATTAAAATGCTCAATTCTTTTAAATCAGTTCACTAATTACCCATTTTTATTTAGTCACATTTACTAAAATGCCAAAAACAATTCCACTGACAGATTCCATTTACTCATATACCTATTTTCTGTTTTGGGGTGTAATGTGTGTGTGTGTGTGTGAGAGAGAGAGAGAGAGAGAGAGAGAGAGACTTATATTTAAAATAATGTGGTCAATCTAAGAAATAAAGCACAAGCTTCAGTTTTAAGTCAGTATTCTCATCTGTAGGTATCACTAATTCTGTCGGTGCTACCCTTCTTTTTGAAAGACCTTCATGATTCATAATACCAACTCCTTTGCAAATCTTCAGTGAGGTCAAGTTATCAAGCATGGAAAGCTGTTATGATATTTATACCAATACTGGTAAAGAATCAGATGATCCAGATTGTTTGAGGTTAAAATAAGAAGGAAAGGGAGAAAGACAGAAAAGGTGCTAGGTGATGTAATTTGACTGATCTCCATGTATGATTCATGATCAGACTCAAAGTTTCTATAAAAGTTTCAAGAAGGCAGAGTATTGGTGATCTGCATGTTTAAGTCTATACATAGCTTGTTGAAGGACAATATGCATTTGCACGTATGCTTATTCAATAGCTAACTTTAAGGGTATGTACCTACTATTTCATAGCAATGCTTTGTAAGCTTTCATTGCATTTAGATTTTGAAAGGTAAAAAGCAAACAACCATAAAATGTGCAACACGCTTAGAAAACAGAACAGTAGAACATTCTCTTAGACCCTTGCAAGTTGCAAATTTTCTTGCTAAATAGAAAGGTTTTACACTTGTTCCAGTTCCCTGAGTTTTGCCTATGCAGCACTTTCTGTGGTTGTTCTACCTATTAATCACACAAGAATGTCACTTTTATTACCTTAGCACTACAATTTTAGACATTTCCAAATGGCATACTCAGTTTGCATTACCCAATTTATGTATTAGACTTGACTTTGCATACATCCTCCTTATTTCTAAAACAAAAACAATCATCAATATAAGAATTTCGGTCTTTAAGTGTAATCTGCAACTGAAAAATTTCTCCAATTTGTAAAAACAATCCTTAAGACTTTTCAAGTAGCTTTTTGCCCAGTGCCCACTTATTAGCTTATGATGACTACACAAAATGAGTATTTGATTTCTGGTGTGTGTGATAAGGATTTTTTAAAGTTTATTTTCATATATGCCCTTATTAAAGATTTTGTTATTAATATTCAAATATAATGAGCATAAGCCAATTTGAACTTGTTCCTCCTATAGACAATCGCTATCGCTGCTAAACTCATGAAATATTATAATACAGTTCACTATTTTGCACAGTAAATATACATTAGTAAAAATGATAATGCTAGGAAGATGATTTCATGAGTAAAAGAGGTTCCACATCGAATCCCCAGCACTGGTGTACAAAACCAGGTGTGTGTGGCTGTTCATACACCTGTAATCCCACTGCTTTGCAGCATGGAGACAGGAGAGTCTCTGGGGCATGTTGGTTACCAGCCTGACTAAAGGTTCAGAGAAGGACCCTATCTCAAGGTACTAAGAAACTGAGTGGTAGAGCAATACGTCTGACAACCTCTTCTGGGCTCCTTGTGCATATAGAGACACATAACTACACACACTGGTACACACACAACACACATAACACACATGTGACAGATACACACATGCATAGTTTTTATCTGGATTGAATATTATACTATGACTAACTTAAATTGTGAAGCAAAATAATTCCAAGACATAATTCTTTGTGTATTCGTATTTATTACTTTATAAAATTGGATGTTGAAGCACCAAATTTTATTGTGAGAATAGTTTAATCTTAGTGTTTAGAATATGAAAGAATGAATATGTTTCAACACTTTGTGAAAAAAAATAAACTAAAGTAAAAAATATTGATTTTGCCAGTATGTAATATCAACATAATCACTGTTTGCCAAAATATAATAATATATCATATTACATTGATATATATAATGTGTCCAAAAAAATGATATATGAAGAGTCAGTGAGATGACTCAGTAAGGTTGCTTACTGTCCATCTTGATGATCAAAAATCAACTTCTAGTCCCAAGAGAGGAAGAAGAAAACCAACACCTCTAAGGTTTCCTCTTACCTCCATACAGTCCATTGCATGCTTTCATGCTCAAGCGCATCCACACAAACACACGCACACATATACACATAATTAAATAATATAAAAAGAGACCAAAGTGATATATGAAACAAGCATTTTATTTACTAATGCACTTAATTATGATCATGGATAATCAAGCTATCTGACCAAGGAGCTGAGGGTAAATGGCCGTGGATAGTGTCTGACAAAACAATTGTCAAAACTTTTTTCCCCTCTACCTGAAGTTATTTTTGATGTGTAGGTGTGGCTATTTGGGAAAGTCCACTCATGAAAGGTTTAAATTCCTCTTGCTTTCTTAATAGCTTAAATAGAAGAGTCTTCAAATTTCAATTAGGGATAACCTTCATAAGACTGCTGTGAAAATTCATACCAGATTAGGCGATGTTTCATCTCCTTAGTAGCTAAACATGTAAAGTCTCACAGATACTTCTACTAGATTAGGGTTCAGCAAGTCACAGGCAGGGTTTGCCCTGCTTCTGGCTTCTATAAACATTTCCAGTCAGGGATACAAAATGTGATCAATCAATACGTTTTTTTCTTTCGGAGCAAGAAGGCACTCCTCCATAATTCAGGAATTATTCCAATGTTCTTATGTAAGAAAACAAAAACCGAAGAGAATGGGGTACTTTGCTCAAGACTTCTGGAATTCATCAACAGTGTAAGAGTAATGGGGCAGACCAGCACATCTCAGGACACTCCAAATAAAATATTTTCTTTTAGGTTTACTTGTGCTTAACTAATTCAATTCTGATTATTATCTAAAGAAGTCTGAAATTTATGCAGCTTTTAAATTCATTTTTCAGTGACTCAAAGATACCTCTTCTTCCATCAAAGAATTTTTTAAAAAAATAATATTAAAACTAGATCAAAAGTGGATGGTACCAAACTAGAACTGATTTGAACTTTTCTGCAACAATCCGTGTCTGTGATAGAATGACAATAGTAGTGGCCAGCATGCATCAAGACCCTATACATACAGCAACAAGGTGGTTGAGGGACAAAAGGGATAGCCACACAGGTGGAAGGCTGCCTCAGGGATGGCCTGAGAGGTCATGCCCTTAAGGAAATACTTGAGCATCTCAGGGCGCTCACTGTGCAAATTTGCCTCATTTGGAATTCTGTTTCCATTGCTTACATTAACATAGATTTTTTTTTCCTTAATGAATGTTTCCAGCTAAAAGGTGGGGAGTGATAACCCACGTGAATCTTTTTCATATTAGTTCATTAAATTAACACAGTTCTGACTTGTAATGAGGCCTCTGCCTTTTGATGTTTTACTCAGGTTTGCAGAAATATCCATGACAATAAGTGTGTGCCCTGCAAACATGATCTTTTAATAAAAGAAAGTCATTTTTTGTTAGCAAGCTCTTGTAAAAAACTATTGCAAATTTTTCTGTTTTACTTTCTGGAGATATAAAATTATTGTAAATATTGGCTATGCCATAATTTTGATTTGTTCCTTTGGTTGAATTTTCTTATTTCCTTCAACCTTAGTGACCAGCCTTACTTACAGAAATATCTATTATTTTGTTGTTCTTGTTTCTTATCCTATTTTCAAATTAAAAATTTAAATTAGGTATTTTTAAAGTAAGTTACAGCAGGAAGGAGGATACTCCTTCAAAATTCTGTTACATGAAACAAAGAAAGCATTGCCATGTTGATGATGACTATTTACTAAATCATTCACAAATTAGACACTTCAGAAACAACACGCTACTTGAGTAGCAAATACTCAATTCCTGCATTGCCTGGAGGCTTTGCACTGCATCACCCTGCAGATCCATCACAAGAACAATAGAATCAAGAGATTCTGAAATGTTAGAGAAATCATGCCTTCTCATCCACTTTTCATAGGGAATATCTGGATAGCCAAGGCTTGATGAAAATCTCTGTATTACATATACAAGCTGGGAACATTCCATGATCTTATTAGTGTCCAGTCATTCACAGTTTGTTTTTTCTGTATCAAAACATGCATACAGATAATAGGAATAAATTGTTTATTCCCCATGTTACCAGGCAATTATAAATATTTCAGCAAATGGGCTATACTGTGCCAAGGTTAGAATCTAATAGAATAATTCAAGATGCAAATGCCATTGTCTAGTAAGCTAATGTTGATGTCTCCAAACAGTCCTCATTCACTGGGCTTCTAGAGACAATATTTTCAGAAGAATAATGTATGCCACAGCTTTGAAACACTGCTAGCCTATTACTTATTATTTCTGTAGAGTCTTCTTTATTATTTTTCCCCTTGGACAGTATCCCAGGAAATTATGGTGCATAGCATTATCAACTGAAGACTCTTAATCTCATACTAGAACATTTTAACACAAAAAGTATAACATTTAAACTAGGTGTTTACCCCACCACATTTATTATATTTAATGGCTCTTGAGAACCTCACTCAGTTTGGTATTTGTAGGTAACTCTTTTAATTGTTCCTTTTTTGCGAAACAAAATGAAGTAGTAACGGATGATATATAAATCAATAGAGATGAATTTTATAATTTTATTGTGTCTATGAAAAAGAAAAAGATGTTTCAGAATCACAGAACTAAAAGGAAGTTGAGGCGTTTTTGAAGCCAGCCTTTAAGAGATCAAAGAAAATGTACCAATGAGATAAAGTTGCAGATGAGTGGCAGCCAGTCTTCAGGAGTAAAACCAAGGCAGCATCAAAGCCACAGGGCAAAGGCTGGCAAAGTGTTCTTTGCATTGTTAGGTCTTCTTTGTCTTTTCAGGACCCTTTTCCTTTGGTAGTGAGTGAGAGGGGTTCAGAGTCTCAGGCTATCCACTCTTTCTCCATTTGCATATTGAAGCATCTCTCCTACTCTTCTCTTCCCATGGATGTGCATAGCTATGCTACTGTCCCCTCTTGTTGTTTTCATTCTCTGGGAATGAAAGGTTTGGAAGATCTGGTTGTTGGAAGATCCTTTCTATAAGAAGGAATGGCAAAATCTGCCAGTCTTACAAGCTGTCTTTGGAAAAAGCTAGAAAGGTGAAAGACATACTGCAATGTGACATCTTCAGCTACTCTGATATGAGTTAGATACAGGCCATCTTTCTCAGCAGGCGCAAACACACCTGCACACAGAAAACTAGGGTGCAGTGCTCCCCCGCAGGGCCTATGATACTTTCTAATCACATGTCAGCTCTCTTCTGTTAAAATGACAGTGCTGCTGATGCTATCATTTGTTTATTATTATTATTATTATTAAAAAATTTCCACCTCCTCCCCTCCTCCCAATT
>LOJH01024440.1:0-11852 GCA_001685095.1 Ellobius talpinus
ACTTCCTGCCTGGCTAATCAGCGTTTATTTAAAACATGATTGACAGAATACAGATAATTCTCCAGCACCACATAACCACTCTCTCTCTCTCTCTCTCTTTCTCTCTCTCTCTCTCATTCTCTCACTCAACGAAGAAATTCAATTTAGACTTAAATTAATCTTCCAATGAATAGAATTCTAGGAACCTAGACTATCCAGCTTCTACCCAGACATCCCCCTTTGGTGGTGGTGGCGGCAGCAGTATGTGTACAAATGGGACCTGAATCCAGGGTCTTACTCACGCTAAGCAAGTGCTCTATCACTGAGCCATACCCCTAAACTTTTGTAGTTTATATATTGATGCTCAGTATGGCTAAGTTGACAAGGCTGACTCTGAACCCATTCCGCAGCCCAAACACACCTGAACTTTGGGTAATCCTGACTTGATCTTCCAGTTAGCTGGGATTATTGGTCTTTGCCCAGGCCCTGCTCCTCTTCTATCCTTCATATTTCTTAGCCTTTCCTTCTTCCTCTGTCAGTTGTAACTTTAGTTAGCATGTGGCTAAGTCCTTCCATGACAGGTTTCCCCACTGATGCGCTTGTATGTGTTACTTCCCACCTACACCCAAAGACCTCAGGGGTACTATCACTCTCATCCCCATTTCTGCAGATGGAAACAGTGGGCCAGAGGGTCAGGGAAATTGCTCAGTCTCACTACACCTGCCTGCATCTCATTCTAGCAAAGAATCAATGGAGATCCAGGAAAGCTGACTCCAAACAGCACCTCCTCAGCCGCTGAGCCTCACCTGGTCCCTTTCCACAAGGCTGCATGTGCTCAGGCAGCACTGATAGTTGAGCAAGTCTTTCCATAGCCAGCGACTCACACTTGCACAAAAGAAGCCCTCAGAGGTTGTCAAAAGCCACATGGTGTTGGAGCCTCCTGCCAGCCCTGATGGGTTAGAGCTTTATTCAAGAACCATTCAGTGCTCTGCTTTGAACTTCATTTTCTGGAGGCAGACCAACAATGGTAGCCTTTGGCTTGGGAAGGCCCTATGGCTGCTCATCTAGCATGCCGAAAATCCTGCCTTCATTCTGTCACTCAAAGACCATGCACGAAAAATATTTGCTTTTAAATTTAGAAGTTAATTACAGTTGCTCTTCAGTACCAAGGGCTCTGTGGTATTTGCAGCAAATGGGCTACAAGCCACAGTTGAGCAGAGTACAGCAGAACTCACGAACTTGCCTTTTGAAATGACCCTTACTTCTCAACCAAAGATAACACTGCATGATGGTGATGGAGTGAGCCTTTCAGCTCTGGACCGCCTACAAAATCCCCACCAGCTATCTCCAATGTTCAAAGAACACCTACTTTTCTAGCTATACTTATGATTATGTTGGGCAACTAATGAAACTCAACACAGCTCAGAAATCACATTATAATAAGACTGGCCACTGCTTCACAGGGATTCTATATCAGTCACACTAACCTTCTTCTTTTAAACTTTTCCACATGTCCACATCATTTTTTCTTTAAAAAATAGATTTGTTGCTTAGGTCCACCAACGAAATAAACACTATATATGAATAACATTTGTAATGTTACTGAGCAGCGCCAACCATCAAGAGAAAAAAAGTTGGCTTGGATTGGTAAATTTTCTTCTCTACTAAAAAATTTTTTTAAAGCAACAACATCATCATAATTACTGTTTTATTTTCCTTTCCTCTGTTAGTCTGTAAGCTTCTTCATAACAGCGAATGGTGTAACCAGCATAACAATGATGTCATTCAGAAACAATCCTGATATTAATGCTATTTAAAAAAATCAATCAATTTGGGATTTCTTTTCAATATATTGTATCTTCAATATTCTCCTTGATTCAATTTTTATAAAAAAGATGTTTATAGAACTTCCTTGGGTATAGGAATTCTAAGTATGGCTCTATCTAAGCTTACTGGCCTATGATTCTGACATCAAACCCTAATGCAAATATTTTGTAGATAGAGGTAAAGTCTCAACTTGATTGACTAAAAAGACAGAGGTGTGGCCGCATGGTGGTGGTGCGTGCCTTTTAATGCCAGCACTTGGGAGGCAGAGGCAGAGGCAGGCGGATCTCTGTGAGTTTGAGGCCACCCTGGTCTACAGATTGAGTTCCAGGACAGGCTCGAAAAAGCTGCAGAGAAACCCTGTCTTGAAGCTGGGAGGTGGTGGCACATGCCTTTAATCCTAGCACTCGGGAGGCAAAGGCAGGAAGATCTTCTCTGTGAGTTTGAGGCCAGTCTGGTCTGCAAGAGCTAGTTCGAGGACAGGCTCCAAAGCTACAGAGAAACCCTATCTCAAAAAACCAACCAACCAAACAAACAAACAAATAAAACAAAATAACACAAAAAAAGACAGAGGTGAGGGTCTGACTCAATGAAGGGACCTCTGAAAGCAGAGTATTTTCCCAGGATAGTGGAAAAGGGTAAGTCAAGCAACTCAATGCCACTGATGACTTTGAAGGGGGAAGGGACCACATATAAGAGACTGAGACAGCTGCCAAGGCACAAGCTTACCAAGGCCATCATATTCATAAGAAAGCCTACTATTTACTTAGAACATGTTGTGGGTCTTTGACACTAGCTCCAAAACTTTAATCGCAAATATTAATAGAGTATCACAAACAATAGTTTGTATAAAGCTACAGAAGAAAAAGCAAGTCAGTGGCTGCCAGGAGTTAGGGCTTGGCATAAGGAAAATGGCCACAAAGGGACGCAAAAGTACTTTGGGGGGCAAAGGAAATGTTCTGGACAATAATCCTGTTGGTGGTTGTAGAACCAAATACCTCTGTCAAAACCCATCAAATCATACTTAAAATTGGTGGATATTACTTGTATGAAACACAACTCACCAAGACTTCCAAAACATGTTTCAGTAGCATACCTTATAAAACAACAATTTACTGAAGAAGAAACTAAGGGTGTCTCACAGAACTGCTTATCCAGATTCACAGCAAATCCCAGTACTCACTATCAATCCCTTCCCTCCATGTTCATACCCAATGACCCTCTGTGCGTGCTGACCTGTATAGTAGAGCTTCCCCTGGCCTTCCTGATGGAATATAATTTCTATAATGACTAAACATAGGGCTGAGTAACCCTTGCACATGTAGATCCAGCCGTGAGCATATCACAAACATGGGAACCACGCATAAAGCCATCTCCCCAACAGAGGAGACAGGTAGTATCTGGAACTGCTGGAACTGTCTGGAACAGGTACTCCCGGAGTACTGAAATAGAAACAGTAAGGCCCAGGACTTGAGCCCAATACTATGACAACAGATTTGCTTTCTATGTAAGATGCATAGGTGAGGAACTGGTTCAGACTGCTAGGTGTATATGAATTACCTACATAATTAACTAACTAATACAGAGGATGAAATAAATGAGGCAAATAGGAGACATAAAACAAGAGCCAGACACTTCTAGGCAAAGCCTACAATCTCTACCACCCTTGACCAGATCATGAATGGACTCATTAATCTTGAGTTAATTTGAACTATGCTTCCTGTCACCTGTAATATGGAAACTAAAAATTTTGAAAGGGATGTGTTATGGACTAAAATACATACTTCTCAAAAATATACTGAATTCTGTGTTTTTTTTTAACCATTCTTAGACATTTTAGATTATTTATTTATTTATTGGTTTTTCAAGACAGGGTTTCTCTGTGTTACAGCTCTGGCTGTCCTGGAACTTACTTTGTAAGCCAGGCTAGCTTTGAACTCACTGAGATCAGCTTGTCTCTGCTTTCCTAGTACTGGGATTAAAGGTATGTGCCACCATCACCCTTTATTTTAAAATTTTAATTTAAAAATTTTAGATATTGGGGTTTTTTACAGCTATAATTACTATACAGCCACACTGGAGTATAACAGAACCTAAATCCAACAAGAATGTTGTTCTTACAAGCAAAGAAGATGTAGAGACATAGAAACAGAAGGAAGAGGACCACATGCAGAGGCACAAAGTAAATGTTACACAGCTATAAACCAGGACACACCAGAAACTGCCAACAACCAGCAGAAAGCAGAAGCAGGAAGACTGCTCTTCTGTAGGGGTCGCAGGGAATTCGGCCTTGCTGACATCTCAATTGCAGCCTGGGATGCTCTGCAGAACCATGAAATAACAAATTTCTGTTGTTTTAAGCCACCAGTGCATGGTACTTTGTATCAAGGGCCCTGGTAAATGCACACCGAGTGATTTTGTAGCAGGAAGGGAAACGGTGTTGAAGGAAATGCTGTTGGAGCAAATGTTTTACAATGTATTAGTGCCTTGAAGTGGATGATGGGCAGAAAGGGAAAGTTTTGGAGACTAGGCACACAGAAATCCTAGGAGGCTTGAAAGAAGCAGGGCGGGCAAAAACTATTAAAGACAACGCCAATGCAATGTACAGATGTTACAACTTCCTTTGTTTTTGTTACTCATAGTAAAATGGAAGGGAGGGAGGGGCAGGAGGGAGGGAAGGGAAGAAAAGAGACGCAAGTAAAGAAGAAAGATAGATGGAATGATCGATGGATAGAAACTAGATTCATTAAAGAGCAAATGAGCTAGCACTTTGGGGAAATTTTAGGTCACATATATAGAAGAGGAGAGGAAGAGAAAGATGGGGAGGAAGGGAGGGAAAGGCAGGGAGGGAAGGAGAGAGAAATCAAATGTCCTGTGGACAAATATCCAGAGTACAGCAGTGTGAAAGTCAAATGAAGAGGTCTGGCACATGACCCAGGAAACTATCCAATCATCCAAGGAGACGCCAACAATAGAGAAATCTATGAACACCTTTTACATCTAACTGTCTGGGTCCCCTTGACATTACTGGAAGATTAGTAAGATTTTTTTTCCTACTAATTTATCAGCTGACTTACTCCAAACAAAGAGGACAGAGGCAGGACAATACGAAGGTATAATGAGGGGAGAGCTACAGCATCAGAGACCAGCAAAGTTAATTCAGGGGGGTAAGCATTGCTACCTGAGCTACAGAAAGTCCAGCTTTTTCCATCCTTCTAATGCACTATGAGAAAGAAACAACTTGTTTCGCAGTTCTTCAGATCATAATGCATTCAGTTGTAATATATCTTCCCATCAGTGTTACCCAGACCTGATTGATGATTCAGGTTTGAGATTTGGGAGTTTCTAAGTTGGCTTAAAGTAAAACGAGAGTTTTGACTGAGAGGGATATGGAATGGGTTAAGATATGTGGGCAATGCTAAGAGGCAAGCGGATGCATTCTGCATATGAGAACATTAGTGAGAAGGTAAAGGGGAGGTTACTGTGGACTGAATTGTGCCCCACAAATACAAATTAGCAAATCAAACTCTTGTTGTTTAAAGCCCCTGGATTTGTGGAGCTTTGCTATGAAATCCCCCAGGAGACTAATACAGGTAGAAAGTAACACTGCTCTGCAGAGTCAATTGGTGGCAATCTGGAAACTATGACACTAATTTGTAGACTGATCTAGTCCACGAAGGAGGAAAATAGTGCACACAAGTGAGTATTATAGCAAGTGTTCCTTCCGCAACACAGGACTTGAGCGTATATAAATTATTTAGGTACAAAATGACAGAAAATTGGAACCAAGGGTTATAACTTTCCTTAACATACAGACAAATGAATTTGATAGAATAACTGAAACAGCCTATTAGCAAATCATTTTCATTGGAAATACGAAGCAAACATTCATGTTCTTTACAGGGGGACAGTTCCTTACTCTTAATATCCAACTACAAATGGAGCTGAGTCATGTGTTTAGCCAATTCTTTCTTATCTGATAATGAATTATTTTTTCATTATGCTGATCCTGTTAAAAGAAATGAGATCTCTCCCTCCCCTGCCCCTCTCTCTCCTGTGCTTCTCGCTTCTACCTTCTAAAGGGATACTAACTAAGTGTAATCAGTAACAGAAAACACACTGACTGCCATACCTGCTCCATCTGTCCCTGTAATTCTAACATGGCATGCATAACCAAAATTTTTTAAAAAATTAGAGTTTTGACTTGAAATGCAGTTTGCTATTACTTTTCCCTGGGAGGCCAACTGAACAGTAGTGAGCACTTTGAAGAAACGAAAGTTAAATCTCATATGGCCGCTGTACTCACCATCTGCATCATCTCAAGTCAGACTGAGATGTAAAAACCCACAAAACCACTGAGGTGGACGGACCGCAGGGTAAACTATGTCCTGCCGCAACCAGCAGCACAGCGAGAGCAATAAGCCCACAGAAACGAGGAAACACGCAGAATTGACATTCCTATCAAAGCCCCAGACTCTGGACAGTATGAACAACTGAATTTGCCAAATTCCCAAACAAGCCAGAGGTGTCGGGCTGAGCTATTGGTTGTGGATAATTGAGGAGTTCCACGAAAAACACATGCAAACTGTGGACTCTTCATTCCATTTGGTAGGCATGGGTCCATCTCAAAAAGTAACAAGTGTAGGCATGGCCCTTTCAGCAACCTCCTACTTTTATTTGAAGATGTAGTGGGTGGACCAGACAGAAGGAAAGTGAGAGGAAGTACGGGTACCCCTACCATGATATCCTTGTTCAAATGATCTAGACCAAATCGTCCAGAATACAACCCTGTGGGAGCTGTTGCTTCTGCAGCTCCAGAGAAGGCTTCTGACCCAAGCCTTCCATCAGTATTAGGTTCTCTAGAAGGTTAGAACCAGTAAAATGAAAATATTAATAAATAAATAATGAGACATACTAGATTGACATACACAATACAGTCTTGATGGTCCAACAATAGTGTCTTTAGACCAGACAGGCTGAGGAAAGTAGCTCCTTAGTCCACGAGGCTGAAAGCCTCAGCTGTCCCAATGTGATGCTGGTAGCCAGGAAGTTCCCTGGAGAGACATTATCTTTTGTCGACATTGAGAAACAACGTGAAGTCCTGGTGTTCTCATGGCTTCATCTGAGCCCCATTTTCATCCTCTGCTGAAGCCAGGCTTCTTCCTGAGCACTTTTCCCAGTGCTCCCTTGGAGCTAAGTCACTTTGTATTGAATTTTCTGTCACGTAGAGCCAACACTCTTAAATTCAGTGAGGACTGATTATTTCTTGAATCTTCTCCCAGGAGAATAGACCTTGGCTCTATTACCAAGGCCAAGATGGTAAGTAACCATTCTGGAATGATCAAAAGTGCCATCTGAAGGAGCCAAAGATTGGTTTTCAGGAAGGTAGGTCATTATGGGAAAGACGTGTCCATATTGCAATGTGGGTCATTATAGGACAGACGAGTGCATATAGCATTCTCCCATTACCACCAAAGCATCACTTTGTAAGGATCAAGGAGGTCAGCCTTTCTGGCCTACATTTGCCCTGACGTGTAACTTGGAACTGTGGCTTCGTTTGTCTTTCCTACACATCTGCAGCAACAACAGATGGGTGTCCTCCTGCCTTCACTCAGGGCCAACAAGAAGCTAAATAAGCAAAAAGTCTGTATGGCTCCCAGGCCACAGAGGCCCCTTTACACCACATGAGACCAAATCCTGCGGTCTGGCCTCCAATCCTTGTGTATATGACATTTGACTGACAAAAAACCCAAAACACTAGAAATAGTTCAATTTCTGGAAACTTCTTCTCGCAGCCATTTGAGGTTCTTTGATTTGAACAAGACCCAAAATAGCCTTAAAATTATTGACATTCTCTTCAGATAACTTGCTGCTCCAAGATTTCTTTCTCTCTCACTTTCTTCCTTTCCTTTTTTTGGCTTTTTTCATACTTTTCCCATTTTAATCACCTGAGTAAAATAATCATCATTAATACATTCACCAATCACCATACAATTTCTTGGATTGACTTTCCTTAAAATATATTGTTTTAGGAAAGCAAACCCCAGCAGATGCCATTCATGTGGTGGTTTTCATCTACTCTGAATTGGAACAGATTAGCACGCAGAACAGTTGTGTAACACAGATCAAAGGAGACTGACGGCACTCTAAAGGCATTTCAAAATAAGGATGGTCTTGCTGGCTCATGGGGAAATGGCTGAGATGTCAACGACTGGCTTCACAAGCATTCCTCCTGTCTTCTTCCCAGAGCTGACCTTGAGGGATTCTGACTGTGGAAACCCTCTCGTGGAGGGTCAGAGAGTCTGAGACTCAGCAGCCCTGTCCCGTTGGAGGGGCAGTGAGGGGACCCCAGTCCTAGCATGTCAGACTCTGCAATCAGTACTACGGGGAGGACAAGCAAGTCACAAGGTGACTCCTGAGGGGGCTTGACACATCTTTTAGTATCAACAGTACAGAGTCTTGTCATGGGGACTGTAATACAATCTGGAAAAGGGGCAGACTTTCTTAAAGAGACACTGCAGAGGTGTGCACTGAAAAGGCAAAGTAAGGTGCTGGGAAGATGGATTAGACAGTAAAGTGATGCCCTACAAGCCTGAGGACCTGAGTTCAGATCCCAGCACCCACATAAAAAGCCAGGAAAGTAAGCATTTGCTTGTAAGCCCAGTTCTAGGGAGGCAGAAACAGGGGGGACCCTGGAGTTAGTTGGCCTGCCAATCTAACAAACTGGTAAACTTCAATTTCCATGAGAGACCCTGTGTCAAAAACTAATTTGGAAAAGTAACCAAAGACAGCTCTCCAATGTCAGCATCTAGCCCCTGCACATTCAGTTATGGACACACACATGTGCTCCTCCCACATGCACAGACACACGAATATGAAACATAAACATACATACATGGAGGTAAAAGTGACATCATTAAGTTTAGGGTAGTGATCTTGTTTGTTATATTTGTCCTTAGCTTTTTGCGGGGTGGGGGACCGAATAACACAGAATATGAAGGAGTCTGACAATGGGAGCTTTGAGGGCACAGATAAGGGGCCCGGAAAACACCACCATGGAGCAAGGGGCAGATGGTGGGACTCACACAAATAGACACCACCACTGTCCCCGTCCCTTATCCCATTTCAGGGGTCTCGCATCTGTTATTTACTAGCTCCTAAATGAGAAATGGTTCTGCCTAAAATCTTAACGCACTACAGAAAAGAGACGCACAAGTTGGAACCACCTAGAAATTCCTTACATCTTCCTTTCCAAACTGTAGTTGTGGGCAGTAACAATGCGGATTCTTACTCCCCATGCATAGCAGATGGGTGTTTATAAATTCATGTGTGCATGAATTAGCTAAATATACACACAAATAATGTTTAGTCCAAGTGTTGTCACTGCCAGTTGCTTTCCTCCCATTGAATATGCTCAGCTTAAGCCAGTATGGTGGCTTGTGACTAACCCAAGAAGATGTGGAGGCAGGAAGATTACCAAGAGTTTGAAATCAGTATGGTACTACCCAATGACCTTTAGGCTAGCATAGGTTCAAGAGTGAGATTTTTGCCTTGAAAAGACCATCATCATAATAATAAATTCTAGAACTCAGACATGGTCTCCTGGGCACATGGCACTCAAGACTTCTCGTGACCAGGCTGGGTTCAAGCTGACAGTAAGTTTTATTTGGTATATTAGGTAGAGTGTAGTAAGATCTGCCCTCATAGTGCTTTACAATTTTAATCAGCTGCCAACATTTTTTAAAAGGATAGTTTACATCAAAATCAAGGCCATTGGCTCTAACAATAGTGGACCTACCTTTGCCCACCCAGCAGTGAAAGAACAGGACAGTGATGATCCACACTGTAGGGGACATGTTGGTCTCAGTCCTATTCCCTATCATTATACCTTGACCTGTATCTTAGAATCACTACCACTTAACTCTAGGACCAAGTTGAGTTGTGTCTGCTAGCTGCCGGGCACAGTTTGACACTAGCATCTACAAACTCTGGTACCTTTAGTTGAGCCTTGGGCTCTGTTTTACAGGCTGGGAAGAGGATAACCTGGATGTAATTGACATGCAGAGGGGTGGACTCTTCATGAAGGAAGCCATTCATTTCTAAAGCACTTGGAAAAGGAACATGATAGATGATCATACGAAAATCCCAATCTCAGTTGCACTGAGTAACGAGTGGGATTGTAGATCAGATACTTTATTCAGAAACAGTTCTGAAAGTTTAAAAAGTCAGACGGCACTGTCATAAGTTGAAAGCCCACCAGAGCTGGCACTACAGGCAGCTGACACCTCCTGGAGAGAAAGGGTTTGGTGCTGTAGACGCCTGATTGACATCACTTGGGCTCCTTGACTTGTTCACCAGATCAGAAAGAAGCTTTCCATGTATAAGATGAGACAAAAATGTACACAAAGGAATTGACCCGTCTATAAAATGGCTCACTGGGTTTGCTTTGGTAGAAAGCAAAAACGATTGTAGCAACTTAAACCAAAAGGGGATTTAAAAAGCAAATGCTAACGAACTCTCTGTATCAGCAACAAGGCTAGGGGTCCAAATTGCAGGGAGCTAAGTCCCTATGGCTTCCTAAGGGGCAGGAGCTGTTCAATGGCGCAGTGAGGAATGCACCAGAGAAGCACAGTCTGGCATTCTGCCCCAGTAAAAGTCCTGGAAAGGTCTGATGGGCCAGGTTTGGACCAGCATCCCTGGAGCCAAGAGAAAGTTGGGAACCTTGGGTGGTATTTTCAGCCCAGGAAGCTCATTTGCCAGTGTTCAAAAGAAAAAGGGAATGGGTAAGGGAAGAGAATTGCCCTGTTCATTAACATGTGACGAATGTGGCCCATATGGCCACTCTGTACTTGGCTTGCTGGGATCAACTAGAAATCACCTGGTGCACTGGGAATGATGGGTGTCAAGACAGGAAGATCCAGAAGTAAAGAGAATTGCAGTGAATCAAACCAGATCTTTATCCTGCTCCTCTGGTAGTTTGTTTTCAAAAGGGCTCCAGGAAGCAAAGATGACTTCATGGTCACTTTGATCTGTGACTCACGAACAAGATGAAAGGAGGAAACAGTGAAAGCCGTCCCCCTCCCCAACATTCTCTATGTGCCTGTACTAAAGACAAGACATGGTAGGAGATGCTCATGAAGGCTCAATACAATGCAGCTGACCTATGCAGGGAGGACACCAAAGCCCTGCCAGCATGTCTGCAAATGGGAAGCAGAACACCAGGCCAAGAAGCCAGCTCTGCTCCTCCAGAGAGATGCTGGGCAGGCATGTCGGGGGGCAGGCAACCCTTCCCATTTCCTTACTCTCCTTATCAAAGAAGCTCTAGATAATTAACAACTATGGGTTGGGAAGTTAGGGGTTAAAGTGCTTGCATGAAAACATGGGGACATAAGTTTGATCCCCAACACCAAGCCAGACAGTAGTGCACCCAGGAGACAGAGACAGATGGGTCCCCGGGGCTCAAAGTCAGACTGGCTTACATGGTGAGTTTCAGACCAGTGGGAGATCCTGCCCACAAAAAACAAAGCGGGTGGCACCTAAGAAACAAGACTCAAGGTTGTCCTTGGCCTCCATAGACATGCAAACGCACATAAACACACACTTAAAAGCAGATTTAACAGGTAGTGATGGGATGGGCTTACTTTCTATGGAAACCTCATATACAGACTGTAGGCTGTTGTCAATCATGAGCTTCAAAACAAATTCACTGCAATATAAGATGATTCCCAAAGTGGACAGTGACTCTCTGTTGACCTGACCCCATCATTGTTTCATCATACACAGATAAAAGTATCTTGAGTGACAACACTGGACAGGTGCAGAAGGCAGAAAACTGGCCATCTTGAGGAACCAGCCTTGTCTGATTTCCACAGACGTTTCCGGTGGACCGTGAGGTCTTGTGACGTTCAGTCTGTATTTAGCTCCTCTCCCAGTGTAGAGAGCTTTATGGAAGGCACATCTTGCAGTCTTGGTCTCCTGTTGTGGTCTGAGTAAGAAGTGTCCCCCATAGGCTTCTGAATATGAATACCTCCAGTTAGTGGTGTTGCTCA
>LOJH01024441.1:0-19110 GCA_001685095.1 Ellobius talpinus
AACTTTAGCTGGTAAGCCACAGCCACGTGGTGATACACAGATTAATAGAAATGGATTAAATTAATATGTAAGAGTTAGTCAATAAGAAGCTAGAGCTAATGGGCCAAGCAGTGGTTTAATTAATACAGTTTCTGTGTGGTTATTTCGGGGCTAAGCGGCCGGGAACAAACTAGCGACCTCCTTACTACAGACAGTCTTAGATGTTGTTCCTAAGGAAGTGATTCTTTTTGATAGAGTCTCTCTGGGACCTAGGCCTTACCAATGTGGGTAGGGCAGCCCCAGGGATCCTTCTGTCTCCACCCTCCAGTTCTGGGGTTACCAGTGTGTGCCATCCTGCTGCTTTTTATGTGGGTGCTAGACATGGAACGCAGGTCCTCGTGCATCCAACAGATCCATTTCCCTGTTCTGTACCGTTATTCTTAAAATTTTCTATTGAGTGTTCTGTGAAGATATTTAAAAATTAGCTAGGGGATATTTTTGACTCAAGTGGTAGATATTCTGATCAGCTTCAATGAAGACAAAATTAGTATTTACTAGTCTAAGTAACAAGAATATTGAATTCATCAGACAATGCAAAGTCATACTATCTCTGTGTGTGTGCAAGTGTGTGTAGCTATTATTTGATTTTAAAACATCTATGACAAGACATAGGAGTACACACAACTTTTGCCTTGCTAAATTATAAACTCTGTGATAGTAGGCTTTCCTTAGGCATGCCAGGCTTTAGGTGTGATAGGAAATTAATGTCCAGTCATTAAACAACATTCGAACCTTGGAGCCTTTAGTTGCTACTTAATGCTTCCTAGAAGTTGGGATCTGAGAAAGCTATGCATCTCTTCTTTTCTTTGGGTGTGTGGGGGGCATATGCTTGTGTGCACAGGTTTGCATGCCCCTGTGAGCAAGTAGTAGCTAGAGATGGATGTCAAACAGCCACCTCTTTGACTCTGTGCCTTATTCTCTTGAGTCAGGGTCACTGACAATGTGTGTTAAGGGGCTTGGAGTAGTCCTTCCACTATAACAGATCTTGTTAACTAAAGGCAGTGGGGAAACTCTAACACCTGTGGAGTGAAATGCTGAGTGAACCTATGGGATGCAACTCTGTCTTACAGTCTGGGAAAATGTACATTCTCTTTTCTAACTGTAGTGCAACAATTTGCTCAGCAACATCTTCATCTCGACTTTATCAGAGCTAGTTGGGCCAGAAGTTAACCATTCTGTCTGTGCACAGGCAACTTAAAAACATCTGATTTTTCCAAGGTCATGGCCCTGATTTAAAATATTTGTTAGATTATGCTGTGTTTGGTTGATGTCCCTGGGAAACTAGTGGGGGAACATCTGTTTGGGGAGGGAAAACTGAGGTTGGGTCCGGATGTAATATAGGAGAGGGCAGAATTTAAAACAACAACAACAGCAAAACATTAGTCAGGACTTGTAAGAGTGGAAAGTGCTTGATATTTTATATTCTGACTTTTATATATGTGGTCATTGAATTTTTCATCTAGAAACTGCTAGGCAGTGTTTACATTAATTTTGAGTTCTGGAAGTAGACAATTCTGACAGTCAGTAGACATGTAAATGAACATCTGTTTTGTTGAGAATCACATATGCTTTGTAAGCTTCTTCTACAATGGGTTTTTGAGGGCATCATTGATTATTATACTGCCAAATGATAGGAACTAGTGTGTGTGAAGGTGGGGGAATTATCTACAAAGAGGCAGGAATCTACTGTTTGCTGGTTCAAACAGAATAATGGAACATGGGGGCCAAGGCTTAAGTCAGTGAGGTACCTGCCATGTGAGTATGAGAACCTGGGCTCCTGTTTCCAGCACCCACATAAAAAGCTGGGCATGGAAGTGGGCTCATGCAATCCCAGCTCTGAGGAGGCAGAAAACAGCTCTGGGTTTGGTGAGAAATACTGGGCAGCAAATGAAGAATATACCCAGTTTTGACTGCTAGCCCCTCTGTGCACACCCATGTACACAGGTACACGTGTCCACATACATGCATACACACAAACATATTTGATCGAATATCTTTAGGGGTCATTTATTTTTCTGATGGTAGGCCCCTCTTTCATTATGCTTTGTTTCTATTTTACTTTTACACTATTAAAGCCACAAGCACAGAAGGAACATACAACTGTGTATAAAAATAGTTTCTCACTGTACCTGGACACAGCCAATGGGGACGCGAAGGCTGGATAAGGAAGTTGTATTGCTGTATATGGCAATGCACCATGACAGACAGCATTGTTGTCTGCACTTGCCAGAGGGCCTATATCAGGCAGGATCTCACAGTTATGCCATCTGTTAGCTTTATATGGTGAGTACAAAGAAGCCAGGAAATGCCCAGTCAGCTGGCAGAGACTGTGAGGCTGGTAAAACAGAGACTTGCAAAGTCAGTGTCCCTTCCTAAAAGAAGTGCTGTGAGCACTTCCGTTCCTTTTGCCAGTGCCATTTGGGAGCATGTTGTGTCTCACACTGAGACTATGAAAGCCGAAGTCCATACTTGGGAGGTTTGCTTTTGGATGTGTCCTTCAGAAGCATTTTGCATAGACTCCCTAACTCCTGCCCAGCCGTCATCCACGGCCTTATCAAAATAGGCTTCAACTTCCATCTTCTTCTAGTCAAGAAATGTCAGCACTGTACACTAATTTCACATCCAGACATGTTTTAAAAAGCCATTTTCTACATATAACACAACAATAATCCTATTCTACTTTTGGTCCTGGAACCTCTAAAAGAGCCAGACAACTATTATGTTTCGATTAGAAGAAAGAAATCTTGCATGTCACTTAATTAGCCAGGCTTCTTATACAGTCTCATGGGCTCAGAGCCCTGGAGATTTGTGTTACTGTTTTGAAGTTTTCGGCAGGAAAAGGCTGATGTAGACATCCCAGCCACAGGAGGAGGGATGCTCTCCCTCCATCCCAAGAACTCAAAAGTAGTGAGCATTCAGTTATTCTTCTCAACAGTTCCTAGACCACGGTACGATATCCTGTTGCCATGGTAACAGTTATCTAGGAGGATACCCCAACATGGCACATGGAGACAGTGCTGGTTTACATGTACGTACTGAGCAGGAAGCTGGAGCAATTTTAGTCTGATCATCATTACTTTCTACAACAATGAGGAAAGAAAATAACCTTGGATATTCTTGGCCCAGGGATTCAAGATTTATAAATACAGATCTATACTTGGATGTGTGATTTGTAAGGCTGCAGAGTAGTAAACATGAACAGGATCCCTCTTGTACAGTTTTAAAGGTCTGAGCAAGTTATACAGGAAAAAAAAACAGGGCTCCTTTTAAGGAACTTTTGCAGTGGCTAATAATTCACTTTCAATTTTCTGTAGGGAAATTCACATCACATACTTAGCAGACATATATGGCTGCTTATCATTTGACAGTAGGTAATATAAACCTTTTAATTTTAATTGAGTTTTGTTTATCATCTCCAACATCATAGATATTTCTTTAAAAACCTAACAAAGACTTGCAAAACAAACATTACAGATTAAAAATCGACAGATGAAAAAGAATGGATCACCTTAAGTGTCCACTTTTACATATCATTTACTAATTTAAGAACACATCCGAAGGTTTTAGATAGAATCTCTCAGACAGTGTCTGTAACTACACAGAAAGCAAGGATCTCTTAGGTTTTCTGTATACTGTGTCTCAAGGGCTAACAGGCATAATCCATGACACCGTTCCTGTCTGAGTCATTATCCCCTCATTACCATGGGAAAATTCAAATTTAGTCATTTTGAGTCAGAAATTCTGAAAGGAAAACAAATGTCCAAACACTGCCATCAGAAACATACAACTGTCATTAAACGGAGCAGATTAGTCACAAGCCCTGGGATTTCTCCTGTCACTTAAGTATGCCATCATCATTCCAATACAGATTTTTTGAGCTTTATTAGTCACATTCAACTTCCTTAACAATCTGAGAAGTCTAAATCACAAGTGTATGCTATACAGATATACTTCTTTTTGGCTTCAGCTACAATACTGAAGCCAAGAATAATCAATTCTGAACTCATGTCTGTATATAAAACACGATCACTGCAAACTCAAAAACAGCTCACACTTCATCTTTCACCGTTTTCAAATGTTTCCTGTCTCACCATTGCGTCTGTCCTGATATCCTTCCCATTCTTTTGCTAGGTCCATTACTGTCCCTGGCTCCCGTGTTTCCATTCAGGGGACGCTGCTCTTGGCAGCATCTCAGCCCTTTATGTGGGCACACAGGCAACATCTATGCAGCTGGCGCTCCCTCCTCTCACCCCCACCAAGTTCACCTGCAAAGACGCTGTGGCTCTCATCCTGGCTTCCCAGGTCTTCCTTCTCTGCTACCACAGACCTCCTCTTGCAATGGACGTGGTCAGCACACAGCTGCCTGCCTAGGCTCTGCTGCTGCAGAGCTTTGCCAGAAAGGGCTGCCCCAGCACACTGAGTAACGCTTTGGCAGAGTTTAAAGACTAAAAAAAAAAAATGCCCTCAACACTTTGACTTATCATCCAGGGAGCTTGCAGCAGGCTCAGAAGAGGAGGGCATGCAAATGTTCCTTTTTTTTCACAGACAGTTTTTCCTTCCCATGATATTATCTCCCTTCTCTCCAATCATCTCACCTCCCAAGTCCCAGTTGACAGTTCCCCATCCCCTGGCGTGAACTCACATCCATTTCGAGAAACAAGTTGCTTGTCTTTTTTACAGTACGTGTGGGAATTGGACGCTGTGAAAGGACCCGCTCACTTTGCCCCTTTCCCATTTTCTCTCTAGGCTCACCTCTCCTTGATAGAAAGTTAAAAGCGGAGTGTTGCTATTTAACAAAACCCACAGTTTCATTATTTCCAATTCAAACGGAAAACAAGATTGCATAGTTGTCGTCCCTCGGCAGTTTTCTCCCTCTGCCACACAGCCTGGCATTCATGGGAGCTCCAATGGCTCAGAGGACAACCGTCATGCTATAAGACCCTAGGAATGCATGGCAGCATGCACAATCCACCCTTTGTGGAGTTCATGTGCAGACCTAGAAAGACACACGTGCTGGCATGGCTTACCGTTCTAATGGCTGTGGGGATGCCGGACTCGTCCACGGGGCCGATCCCTGGGTAATGTGGGGCTTTAATAACCGTCACTCTCTTCTCTTCCTCTGAGGATCTGTAGAGTGGGATGGAGCCTCCCATGGTGCCGTCCAGAGACTGGGCATGCTGGGAATAGGTCTCTGCAGAATCTGTGGAGGAAACACAGTGACAGGGAGCACCCCGGATGCGCACCCAGACTATAAATTAATGGTGGCTCTTGTACATTGATGGCCAACCACAATAAATCTCATAGCTACAGCTCTTTGCCTTTCCACATATTTAAGCCATCTCATTCAGAAGTGGATATCACATCCACGTATGGGACGACCTCACCATTTTACAAAGAAGGGTAAGAGAGAGAGGATCGGCTGAATGATGTGGACAGCCCTGTTGGGGGAACAGTGGGCATGCCCCACCTCACTTCCCTTGTAGTACTCTTGGAGGGATAGGATGGGGGGGCAAGAGTCACCCTTATAAATGTCCTTAGGTCGTTACTCACACATGACTCTTGTGAAGCTGCTGACTGCCGTATGAGGAAGGAATCAGAGGTAACTTTTGAGAAGCAATAGGATTATTGAGCCAAAGAATGATTTTGTAAAAAGAAACTGAAAATAAAATTTAGATTTTTTTTTAAAGATCTAAATACACTAGCATACACTAGCAAGTGAAAGCTTATGGGTAAATAAGTGCATTTGAGTGATTACAATTTATTGAATTTATTTAATAATAGTATTTATTTAATATTTTTGGCTTTAGGAAAATAACCATGCCATGGCTTTTTATCCTTTGAGACTGACAATTGTCCTAAGGATTTAAGTTACATGAGGCTTATCAAATTTCCATCTTCATGTAAATATTATGAATGTCTGGAATACTCTCAGAGGTAACAGAGAACATATATATGACCTAATCTACTCATCCTAAGTTAAAAATATAGTTTTGAAAAAAACATTATTGGTGGGCATATCATACAGTAGTGATGTGACTTCCTGCTGTTTTGAAATTTCAGAACTTGGTGAATAGGACTGAGTTTTCATTTATGCTCTATGTGACCTGCTTTAGCTGGCCTGTTTTTGAGTTCTTCTCTGTGGAAGCTGAAAAATTCTTATGTTTCAGGATAGCATTTGCTGATTATATTTATATATTCATATATATGTGTATGGAGTTCATTTTCATACATATATATGCTTTACAATATTTATATCATGTATAGATAGCATAATGAACTTCATATCATACATATGAATGTGTTTTCCAGACAGAACAAGTAAAGCATCACAAAAAAGCATTTTAAGGCTGACTCATTTTCACATGGGTATTTAGTTTTATGCTCCCTCTAGGCTGATATCCATTATATCGTTATAACTGCTCTAATTACGGCAATTTTCAATTTAGTTTGCAACGGAAAAAAGCTTTTCAAGGCACTTTTGAATTGAATGGATGCGTCTAGGAATGGAAGTGCTTCATGTGTCATTGGTTGGTCATACAGATCCCATCTCCCTAAGCTGTTCTAAACGAAGTCACAGTGCATCACTTCACCCTGGTTGACTTTTTATTTTAATTCCTCAAAGACCTTGATGAGATAGCCACAATGCTAGGATTTTTGTCAGCAGCCAAACTCTTCTGAACACCCAGAATGTGCCCTGGTCCAAGCCTAAGAAACAGTATCAAGTCTGTCTTCACGTATAGTTCATATGACCGTACAAACACACAGCTTGTGGGATGAAAGCAAAGTCTTTTTGTATTTCTCTTCTATGGCCCACAGAGTGTTATGTTTTGTGATCCTTTGTCTTTGACTAAATCTGAAGTTCACCTAGGGCAGAGTGGACTTATAAATTCAACTCACATCATTGCCTTGGCCAATTGGAAGTTGTTCAATGTTTATACAGGAAATTTCTTTCTGTGTTAAACAGCTTATGTGTAAAATCTACTCACTGGTTAGGTCTAAAGTCAAAGCTCATCTATATTTGAGTATTTATATTTTTTTTATTTGGTAGACTGGGGAAAACTGTTCACTAAGACAGGCAATGGGATAAAGAGTCACATTTAGTGATTATTTAGGAATGGCTGAAATAATTTAGAAAGTTTCATTTTCATGTATAATAATGCATAATTGCATCACAAAATCTTGAAATATTGGAGCCTCTTATAAAAATGAGCTGTGGGGCGGTTGTCAAAGAGAGGAATTTGGCACAAGCAAGCTCCTCTTTCTCACAGTCTGAAAGGAGATCATTACAAGCTTCAGAAATGGCTCCCTGGAGCAGCATTAGAAGAGGCCCAAGTATATCGAGACTTCTTTAATGAGTCCCATGACTATATTTAAAACCTTAGTGAAGTTTTGTTGAGCATGGAAGCTGAGTTCTACCATGAGTGGGCTTGAAATAGACATGAAGTGTTCTTTAGTAAGCCTGTGGTATCATAGTCGTTCAATTCAGAGTCAATGTGGGACGTGGGAAAGGGATCTGCTACCAACTACAGAATGGTGTACAGTCCTGTGTTCTAGATTTTTATCTCTGTTGCTGACCTGTAGTGTTTGCAAGATGATCCCTCTCTTTTTGAGAGGTCCGTGTAGGTGTGTACTCTACCGAGCATCCTTTCTGCTCTGTTCTTCTGAAAACTTTCTAGGTTCTCAAGGTCATGGAAATGGTTTTCATCCTAACATCACACAATGGTTCAGTTTGGTAAGATTTTTCAAACAAGGTTTGGAATTTTTACATTGAATTTTTAGCAACTAAGAAATAGTTGTTACATTATTTTTAAACTATGTTAATTTATTTTGCTATATAAGAATGTTTCTATCTTTATGTAGCTCAAACTTTTTCCAGGAGGCTCTAAAGAGTTTACAAGACCCACAAAATTATATGCTTAAAGTTTTGAAGTGAACTTTTATATGTTCTTTGTTTATATATAAAAACGTATAAAATCTACTCACAGGTTAGATCTAAAGTCAAGGCCAGTCTATTCTTGAGTATTTATATATTTTATTTGGTAAACTGGGGAAAACTGTGTACACTAAGGACAAAGAGTCACACTTAATGGTTTAGGAAATAATCATTTTTTGTTGCAGGAGGAGTATAACAAAAAATTTAATTAGATTTATATAGTTTATGCTTATGTGTATGTATGTACACCATGTGTGTGCTTGGTGTCCTCAGAGGTCAGAAGAGGGTGTCAGATCCCTTGGAACTGGAGTCATGGAAGGTTGCAAACCATCATTTGGGTGTTGGGAACAGAGCCTGGGTCTTCTAGGAGAGCAACAAGTGACCTTAACTACTGGGCCACCCCCTCAGAACCAAGGGCCTTGTCTTCGCCAAACTTTTAATCTCCAAATGATTAAGAACTTGTCTCTAAAGTTCTGGTGGCTTTAGGAAGTTAGGCAGACACTCAGACGCTGTTTCTGTTGNGACAGATGCCTGCCTGACTAATAAAGTTGTACAGACCACAAGTGGGAATGAAGTTGACTGGGTGGATAAGAAAAAAAAAAGAACTTGTCTCTATAAACTATAGGATCTTTACTGAAGGGAGTTCTCCTTCACTTCCCCCTGCCTCAGTGCTGACTGATGGCCTTCGAACCTCAGTTTGGCAGTTTATGACAGTGTGATCCAGGACCTCACTGTATGACTATAATCTATCCCCTTTTACACTGTTTTAATTGTTAAACAATTTTCTATAGCCATAACTAAAGAAGATTCTAGAATGAACATTCTTACACAAAGGAACAAGTCACCTCAATAGAAAAATGCTACATTAGTGTTTTCCGGGTCCCAGAAGCTCCCTTATCTCTTAGGTATTTTCCTGGTCTTTCTACCCCGTCACTTAAATACCAACTAGCATTCTCCACGCTTAGCTACAGATGGAATTGCCACCAGGACCTGTTTCCTACAATGTGTTCCCTTCTTTCTGTTCTAATTCCTCCCAACTTAGGGTCACCAGTGGGTGGTATTGGTCACTCCTGCCTCAGCTTTGTTACCTTACATTTTTCTCTTGTGATATATTGTTGTCACCTTAAAGCTGGTGCAGAGATCATGATTGCAGTACTTACCAAGTGATCTGCCATGCTGCATGATAAGGCTGGAGTTGAGCGAGGCTGGAAGGGAGTATGCGGAAGGGGAGAATGGCCTTTGATAGTAACTGACTGGACTCACAGCACCGCCAGAGTTGCCATTGATGGTTATCTGGCTCTGAGAAAAGCACATGGATCCCGTTATAGCACACAGTTCCCTGTAAACATCACTCTGTTAAATGACAGCAAGAATTTCCAACTACAGGACAGTAATTAACATCAAGGCTTTTTACTTATTTTGAAAACTGATGTCAGAGGGACAAAGTACTTGGCTCTTTTCCATTTTCTCCATCCTGTTCTTCATGTGTCATTCTTTTATGTTGTAAGAGGGCATCTGAAGTAGTTAGGAAAAGGGAGAGCAGCCAGGCAGCAGGCACACCGCTCTGATTTTAAGGGTGTCACCAACAGGGGTCACTGCCAAATGGGGAGGACAACTGAGATCTCACAACCCCAACTTAAGCAGTCACAACTCCTTGGTATCCTTCCGCATGGCAGATTTGAGATGAATGCTCTCTGACAGGAGGAGGGGGTTGGTTCACAACTCAGTCAGAACGCTCTCTAATGAATTAATGTTTCCAAAACAAGGTAACTAACTAACACAGAAGGCAAGTGTTTGGGTTTATGAGTCATAAAATGAGCTATTCTAACAGTCACGAACCTGGTAGACCATTGTAAAGATGTTAAAACACTGGCTTATCCTTGCTTCAACTTTACATAGCATTCTGACTCCTAATACACTGAGTTACTTGTTTACATCTGAATATTTTCTATTTCTAATGCTACCCGACGCTTCTCATTGAGACAGTCACACATGGTGCTTCTCTTATGGTTGTTAAGACATGCAACTTGGCATTGATGACCTAGCAGAGAGTCACAGGACACATGCTGGGACTGAGCTGCACCAGCTTAGATCAGAGACGTCCAGGTCAGGGCTACTATACAGAGCATACCACTGAGAATTATGCAAACTGAATAATGCATGCAAGTTAGTTAAAACATTAGTAAGGATATTTAGTTCAAAGAACATTGCAGATGAGTAATATAAACATAGATAGGCACAGACAAAATAACTTACAGACTCTTCTACTTTTTTAAACAAAATAAATTTCAACTACATAAGTATGAAACACAACAGGTGAGTGAGTATATGTGTATGACCTCACTCTGAGATTATTATGCTTTCAAATGATCCAAACGAAATCCAATTTACTTGAAATTCATATCACCTAAGCCCTAAAATCAATAAATATTCAATTATAAGGACTGCACTAAACATAAGCTATTATAAAAATTCTCTTATTTTCTAACCAGTGCCATGTTAAGGACCTTTTAAACTGGATGTTTAGGCAAGTGTAGAACACAGGAAGGACCTTTACATAACTCTGCTGAGCAAGCTACAAATATTTTTTGTCCCTTTTTCTAAATCAACTTTGACGTGTTATGATAATGAATGTAAAAAACAGAATAATTCTTATTAAAAAACTAAGGTTTCTATAACAGCTGAGTATCCCTTATCCAAATTCTTAGGGACAGAAGTATTTCAGACTTCACACAGCTTTGGATATGGGGTGCTCATAAATACACATGACACATCTTTTTTGGGAGGTATGGATCTCAAGTCTAAATATGAAATTAATTTATTTTTATAGACAATTTATACATATAGTCTGAAGGTAATTTTATAAAAAAATTTGGTGCCCTTGAAGCTTTTTTATTTCTATATTTTATATATATGGGTACTTTGCATGTATGTCTGCATACCAGAAGAGGGGATCGGATCCTATCATAAGGTGGTTGTGAGCTTCCATGTAGGTGCTGGGAACTGAATGCAGACCCTCTAAGAGCCAGTGCTCTGAATCAGTGAACTATTTCTCCGGTCTGTAAGTAAATTATTTTTTAATCAGACATGAAGTCATGTATGGAATTTTTTAACTTACAATGTCATGTCAACACTTAAAATGTTTCAAATTTTAAAAAAATAATAGAATTTGGATATTTGGATTAGGGCTATCAAACCTATATAATACTAAGGAAATGTGAATTACTGTGATGACTGCAAAAGTACCAATTGGAGATAAAAGGATAAACATCGAAAGCAGATTTACTTTTTTGATCATATTAAGTTAATAATTCTCCATAATAGCTTCTGGAGAGTTCATGTGCAATAAACTGATAATTGGCCTAGCTTCAGTTACAGACACCTCTGATGGCATACAGACACAAGATAGTATATATATGTGACAATCCAAAAGGGCCTTAACTAAGGAAACTTTTTTTGGCTGAATGGTCTGATAAAATTCCTTAAAGTTATTAAAAATGTATAAAAAAAATTTCCCAACATAGGACACGGGAGGGACCCACACCTGAGGCTACAGGCTGGTCATCTGTGGCCAGGGGTTTGGTTGGGTTATTCCCAGAAAATAAATTTTATATCCATCCACTTGATGAATACTAAATCACCCCAAACAATTGAAAAGAGGTACTCTTTAAAATTTTATGTAGTTGTAGAAATTAAAAATAAATATAGCTTGTGGCATTTCTCTTGTATGCAAATTCAAGTTTTAGAGTGTTATGCTATGACAGTATCTAGAAACTATGTAGCACAACTATATTTTCCCTTTGACAGACCTATCAAGAGTTTATGAAGGCAACAATTTCAGAAAGTCTCTCCCTCTCTGCTCGAGTTGGCAGATGCTCAAAGCTGTGCATCCTTCGATGGACATCACGGTCTCTTCATTGACTGAGGAGCTGTATGATAAGAATGAGCAGCATCTTAGCCACTCGTTAGCCACTGACTAGTGACCGCTGAATGAAATTATAGACATGGCCGTGGTAGCACATATATAAGAACTATCTCTATAGTGCGTAAATGAAAGACAAATTGTTGAGCTATTAAAGAAAATATTTTCTTAAATTTCAAAACTGGGATGGCTCAGGAAAATATCTCAAAACAACCTCAGGCTATATTTCTATAAGATGGGCTAAGACTGTTTATGTCATCCACTCCCATAGTGACAGAAGAGCTCATTGGAGGTGACAGTCATCAAAAGAGAAAAAAAAACCATTAGAGCTATGCGGTTAGAATCATTCACGGGAGAAAGATACTGCATAAACTATTATTAACCCAGGACACAGTGATGTGTCTTACAGAACGGGTCATCTTCCAGGTATTAATGGTAAGTTACAATATTTGAAACATTTTGGACTTTATAATTTAATCATAATAATCTACTTATTTATATTTCGGATATAGTGCCTTAGAAATAAATCACTTTATAGCACAGAAAAACAGTAAATCAGAAGCAGACCATTTTAGAGTTACCATAAATAGCACCTATGTGTAAGAAGGGAATATCAGTAAAACTTTTAGTGCCAAGTGGGCTTAGTGAGGAAGACTCAATAGCTTTCCCTAACAGATGGTAGAGAGTTGGTTTGCTAATCAACACCTATGCAAATAAAAATGCTCAGCTACAAAACGCGGATAACAAGCAGTCCTTTAAAAATGATGGAGGCAAAGGAAGGAAGAATAATTACATGAGTGGCAGCAGGGCTTGCTAAGGTGATGCCATCTGTCACAGCAGCTCTCTGACCCCGGGTTGGGAAAGGTGTCTCCAAGCAATCAGTGGTGTCAGAGTTGCCCAGCTGTAGTTTAGCCAGAATGGCCATGGAGGACTCACTCTCAGACTGGGAGGAGTACTCGCTCAGGGAAGAGTCTGTCCTGGGAGAGCATGTTGCATGGCTGTATATAAGGATGTTTATACAAATAAGCTGAGAGGCCCTGGGTTGGGGGCAGACAGGAAGGCTCCAGACCATCAGGTGACGGTGGGCTGGAGCCACTGCCTTGTTAAAATTGGGCTGGTGGAAAGCAGTCACAGACAGGCATGAGGAAGAGGCACCTGGCGTGCTTTCTCTGTGTGTCTGTGAAGCATTTACCTCCAAACACATTGGCAGTTAACTGCTGATTTTTAAGCTGAGTTTGAGGGAAAAGAATTGGGAGAGGAAGGGTAAATCACTCAAAATAAGAGTATCTGTTTTACACCGTGACAGAGGAGGTGTGAATTATTGGATTAATGTGCAAACATGAAGGAAATACATTTACATGGATTAGGTGTCAAACACAATATGGGAAAAAGCATGGAGGTGTGAAGAACATGGATCTGGGGTATTTGGGGAAATGCAGCGTGTGGGTAAGGATGAGAAAGCCTTGACAGGATGGAACTTCCTCCTTAGCAGTGTTCAGGTTTTGTCCTAATGACAACGAAATGATATCAAGCTGCCTGTTGCTTGGCTGAATATGTCTTTCGAGAAAAATCTTGGAGCCCAGTTCTTCCTATTGCTTCTCCACTGTCAAAATAGTCCCCCAATATAAATCTATTTGTTTTATTTTCTTTCCTGACTTACTATTTAAGTTGATCAAACTAAAACCAATTCCTTGGAAAGGGGGTTTCTGTTCTCTTTCCACTCACCAAATCTCGCAGAGGTTTCACTATGAAATACAAAAACAGTTGTATTTTCAAAATGCTAGCAGTGTTATCAGTGCTGATGTGCAAAAAATAATTGAAAACAAAAATCGGTCACTGACAATGGTTAGAGTGGACCTGGGTTAGTTGGAGCTACTGTTGGCACTGAGTCTTAAGAAAGGAGAAAGAAACTGAAGGGAAAATAAAAGGTTTAAGAACTCTGAGCCTACATGAAACCCAAGAGTTTGAACACCAGGAAGGAACCAACCGAGCAAGGAGAGAAAAGACACATACCAAAGGTTTCTGTTGGCATCTGCTATATCCCTGATGACATCAGATGTGATGCTGTGCATCCAACTCAATGAATGGACCAGTCAATCTCATTTCCCTTCTTACCTAGAGGACATTTCTTTCTTTTGCTGTGTGGAGTGTCTGGGGCATATAAGATGGCTAGAAATATTATGTTATCCTAGCACAAAGATAATGGAATGGCCAGGCCTGTATAAACTCTTAGATACTGCCTAGTAAAGATTTTAATGGCACCCATTGCTATTTATGGCCAACCATAATTTTCCAGATATCTGATGTCATGCAACCTGTCGGTCTTATTAAAGCCATATTTTTCTATCACTATTAATTAAATACTGAAAAGTCTACTGTTTTAAAACATTGGGTCATAGATCACTTAGGAATTTGCTGAAAGCTATTGGGTCTAAGAAAAATACACTCATTCATAACACATAAACTTTTACACAAACTCTAGGGGCTCATGGATATGCTAAAGTACATCCTTAACTGAACCAAATTAAGACAAATCCAAGGAGGGATTAGAAGACAAAGTTTTTCATTCTAGCTTTACTTAAGCTTAATGACGTTGTTTGAGCAGATCCATTTTAAATGTGACTTTTAAAGTTGTGTATTTTTTTAAAAATACTCTAGATTTAACTGATAGAAATCTTAGTTACCATGACTTAAAAATTTCAATAGTAATGCATCCTCTATATTAGTGGATGTTAACATTTATAATATAATGATGTTATGCAATTATAAATTTTATTGGAGGTGAAATATGATATGAAACTATAAACATTTTTAAATTTAATACATTAAATATTTCTTCAGGTCTGAATGGAATTCAGTCTCAAGCAGTCTTTGGAAAGTGCCAACAAAAACTGCTTAATTCAAAGCAGTTCCCCTAGGACAGTTTCAATATATCATGATTGTCTCAGTTCTGCCTTCATGCCAAGTAACATTCCATGTTAAATAAGGGAAATCACCAAAAGTCCTTAAGTTGTCCATTCAGATACGGCTGACTTCCTTTAAGAATGGAAAGGCTTTGACTCTCATTGAGTTGACTTGCTCATGTTTTTCAACTTGATGTCAAAAGCTGAAGCATGTTCTCCTGCATATGGTCATAGGTAATCTCATCATGACTGTTCTTATGCACTCTCATACACGGGATGTTCTTCATACATTATTTATTCTTCCAGAAAGAATGACCACAGAAAACAGAACTATTCTCATTCTTTTACTGCCTTCTGTCATGTTCACAATTTGTGTCTTTATAGGTGTGTGTGCATATATATGTGTGTGTGTGTGTGTGTGTGTGTGTGTTCAGCACCCTCCCAGCCTACAGGCAGCCCAACAGGTGGGACAATGTCAATTGGGCTGAGTGTCTTCCAGGCAGCTTGGCTGGTTTCTGTGCCTTCCATGTGGTCCAGCTTGCCTGAAAGCTTGTCTTTGCAGCTTGGATAGCTGAGCCTCTTCTAGGCAGCTTGGCTTGAGAGTGACTCAGTAGTCTTTACTGCTTATGTAATCCTTGGGGAGGGTGGGACCTCGTGAAACTCGTAGGTTTTAGGAATTTCCTGATGTTATTTGGAGGGTTTTTTTTATGTTCTGTCTTCAGGACTCTGCCTGCAGGAAAGTGCTTCACCTCCCTTCAGAATACCCTGTTGTCTTACCTGCCTGTAAAGACTGTCTTAAAATATCCTGTAGGTCACATTGTTTTCAGCACCTATGCCCTAAGGGATTTCCCTCAATGATAGAAGGTTTTAATCTTGGAGGAAACTGGTACCCAACATCATCTCTGATATGTCTCCCCAGAGGAAAGTATGAGAAGATAACCAAAGACATGTGTAAAAGAGGGAAGTAAACACTTTCACATTCTGGATAGCTTGTAGTAGGAGAAAATAGCTTCAAACGAGAATGGTTTTTCCACTATCTGCTGTATTCAATGACAGGCAGACAACTTCAGAAAGATGGGTCAAATTGCTTTGTGTCTTCTTGTGTCCAGAACCATGTACAGTAAATGCGTTCAAATACTGCTTGATAAGTCACTCAAGTTTTTCTTAGTCTACGTTGCCATTTATGTTCCCTAACCACCAAGGGAGGAACTAGAGACACCACCTCACAGCTGCCTGCTCTTCCTTAAGGGAGATCTTAAGCCTTAACATACTTAGGAATACCTTAAGTTATTCAAAGTAAGATTGAATTTTAGTTCAGGTAAAGCCAGTCCAGAGCACTGGGAGAACTCAAGGATGTCAAAGGTGAGAACATCAAGGTTGCAGCTCTGTAGAGACTTAGGCAGGAGGCTGGATGAAGGGTGGCTCGGCAGTAGGAAAAACTGTGATGGCTGGAAGTGCTAGGAACTTAAATGCCTATCTGCAGCAAATAGGCATTCAGAATGTGCAGATCTGGCAGGCGTCAAATAGCAGGGACTGTGACATAATTTCCCATTTGAGAAGCTGTCACAGCCTAAGAACACTGCCGAAGCAGGAGAGTGAGATTAATACGAAAGGAAAAACAGAGGAAGGAGAATCTGCCAATGGTGGGTCTACAGCGACCTGCGCAAGCTAGTTGGCCTCAGTTTCCTTTGATGTCAATTACAAACATTAACACAACTCATCTCCTGCAGCGAAGAGTAAGATGTTAAGGATGGATAGACATCATGGAGCCTGGTGTGCTGTCATGGCTGTTCAAAGGCATTGGTTTGAAAATGGTAGGTGCTTAGAAGGCACAGTAAAGCTTTCCACAAAGCCCAGTCCGGAATGGGGGAGGGAAGCAGACAATTACGTGAAAGTTGTCAGACAGAGGTAGGAAAAAGTCACCTCTTTTGCCCCATGGGACAAACATGTAGAATTTAAAGAAGGCAGATTGTGACTCCATCTAGGAAATGCTTCTGATAATTAGATCTCAGGATTCCTTAAGCCCTAGATTGCTACCTTATAAACTAATGGAGCATTCATATTGTTCCCCTTACGTGCTGTAATGTTAAATTATTTTAATACACACACACACATACACACACATACGCTCTCTCAAATGGAAATTTGACAAAAACTTGTACAACTCTAAACATAACAAACACACAAAGACATTACAGGCTATTGACTGGCTATACAACGGAAGGCATTAATGACCTGGGTTGGCCGAGGTAGGATGGTGCAGAAAGTGTGCTCTGGAGTTCTGTGTCCTATCATCTAATGCGGCTGACATTTATGCACTACACTATGGGGCTTCCATTGCTCTGATGAAACACCACAACCCAAAGCAACTTGGGGAGAAAAGGTTTATTTTATCTTAGCCTGTACTCTACCATCCAGAGAAGTCAGGAAAGGAATTCCAGACAGGAATCTGGATGCAGGAGCTGACGTGGAGGCCACAGAAGGTGTCCCTTACTGGCTTGTTGTGAAGTTTGCTTTTTTTTACAGCATCCCAGGGATGGTACCACCCACAGTGAGCTAGGAACTCCCCCATCAATCTTCAGTCAAGAAACTGCACCACAGGTTTGCCCACAAGCCATTCTGGTGGGGGCATTTTCTCAATTGAGGTTTCCTCTTCCAAAATGACTGTAGCTTGTGTCAAGTTATCATAAAACTAGCCATTACACTCTGCCTTCCTTAATTCCTACATATCGATCTTATGGAGAAAGAAAAGTTCCATATATCTTTTACATGGCACTGATAGATTTACCTTTGAATTCTCAACATCTGTGTAGTCGAAGTGATGGTCTGACTGATGTTGATTATGTTACCCCACAATGAAAGGGCCAAGTTTATCCTTCAGAAGCAAAGGGCACAGCTCTTACAAATGCAATGGAAAGACTGAGTGTGGCCGTTTGCTGTCCTTACTATGCATCTGGCTTACATTTATATTCATCTGACATGAAGAACAGTGATGTATTGAGTAGCCAAATATTTGTTTACACAGAAGGGCAACATGCCTCATTTGTGTATTTCCATATATAACTGTAGGAGCAATTATTTAAAACAAATTCTTTATAAAACCATATGCCTAACTTGTCAGGTATGGGGAATAGCCCTAGCAGGAGCCTATAATCTTCTTTTTACACTAGTTGACAGAGTTTAACATATATGTAAATGAGACTTCTAAAATACGAAATTTCTTAGAATATTTTTGTTTCTTGGCCTTGGGTCTTTTAATTTCTTGGGAGACTAATTATAAGTGTGTGTGTGTACGTAGTTGATTCATAGAGTGTCGTTTATAGGCCTTGACATTTACTATGTCCTCCTGCCAGAATATGGAATGTAAAAACCACTGGGAAAGACCAATAAACAGAAAGTGAAGTTTGCCATGATAGGATAGACATGAAAATTAAGTGTCTATTGATGGAAGAATAGATAAAGAAATGTGATACATATTATTATGGACTGTCCTTCATCTTAAAATAGAAGGCAATTTTACCATGCATTTTGACATGGAAAACCCAGCGGACATTATATAATGACATAGGTAACCCAGAGGACATTATGTAAGTGAAATGAACTAATCACAGAACAAATACGCCATGATTCCACTTACATGAAGCATCCGAAACAGTTGACACAGAAGCAGATAGGAGAGGTAGTGGCTGGGGGAGGGGAACATGAGCTGCTCTCCGGGGTTCAGAGTTTTGTTTAGGCAAGACAAATAAATTCTAGGAATTTCCTATATGAAATTATGCCTCAAGTTAACAACAGTGTGTGAAATACTTACACATTGTGGAAAAAGGCCTGGGAGATGGCTCAGTTGATAAAGTACTTGCTAGGAAACACAAAGACCAGAGTTGGGATTTTCGGAACTTACACAAAAGCCCAGCAGCCATTTAAACATTAAAGATAGGGAATCCCTGTGAGATGCTAGTAACTAGACTAGCCTGAGTTAACAAGCTCCAAGTCTAGTGAAAGACTCTGTTTCAATAAATAAAGTGGAGAATAATCCAGAAAGACTCCAAACACATGCCAACATACATACATACCTGCCACATACATGAACTGCAAAACTATTGTGAAGAAGGTAGATCTCATACATTCTTGGCAAAATTAAAAATCACAACAATTTATGCCACTTATTATAAGGTGTTTTAAGACAAAACAACACACTGCTAATATGATAAATAAACTTTCATTCATCCTTTAAAAATTGTGTCATCAAAGGAACAAAGAATCCAATAAAAAATGGAGTACAGACCTAAACAGAGAACTCTCATCAGAGGAAT
>LOJH01024442.1:0-11572 GCA_001685095.1 Ellobius talpinus
ACCCCTTTGGATCCCAACTGGTGTGGGAGTGTTTATGACTTACGCCTTCATCGCAGCACAAACATGTAGTTTGTACCAAAGAGTTCCACAATAGCCCGGAATGGAGTATAACAAAGTTTTATTTATTTGGGAATAAACTCCCAGTAAGGGTAGCATAATCTTGGGCATGCGCTGGGAACTGGCACCAGGTCCATCAGCAAAAGGGCCACATACTCTTTTCATCCGCACTTGGAGGACATGAGACCATGCCCAGAGTGGGCCGCTATCTTAAAGGCTGTTGCTGAAGGAGTCCCACAACATAAACAAAAGCATAAACAAACACTTTTACACAGTTAAGTAATATTCTGTAGCATAAACAAATGTAACACATCTTTGTCTAATTATAATAATATTCCACAACACCTCCAGGATTCTCTGCATCTCATCCTTTATAAACTATTCATTATCTCTACAGTTCACTGTAAAGAGATGCAAGAACCAGAAAACAGCTGTCTGCTCACCCAACTCAAGACGGGCCTCATACAGAAGAGCCTGCTACCATCAGGAAGTGGGATATTAACCGTTCACACATTGTCTTAGCTACTCCTTTGCCTGGCCCCTACCAACTTCAGACTTTGAACACTGGCTTTGCTAGAAAGTGCAAACTCTTCTCTTAGTTTCTGCATTTACTTATTTCAGGTAGGGGTGCCCATGCTATGGTGTGTGGGGAGGACAACTCACGACATCAGTTCTTTCTTTTCACTTTGGGGGACCAGGGATGGAACTCCAGTTATCAAACTTGACCGCAAGCACCTCTACCCATTAAGCCACTTCACCAGCCCTCTGGTTTTGTTTTCACATAAAAAAGATTTAAAAATTACGTATGTATGTATGTCTGTGCATGCATGCATGCACACACGGGTGCACAGGTGTCTTTGAGTATCATCAGACTCCATGGAACTGAAGTCATAGGTGGCTGGGAACTGCCCAGTGTGGTGCTGGGATTTGAACTTGAGTCTACCACAGGAGCAGCACAGTAGCCTCTCCCTTTAGCCTGCTCTCTAGCCCCTGTAGCCCAGGCTGATCTGGAGCTTCCTTTTTTTGCACAGACTAGCCTGGAGCTCACTATGCAGCCCAGGCTAGCTTCAAACACACTATGTAGCTCAGACTGGCCTCCAGCTCACAGCAGTTCCCCTGCATGAGTCTCCCAAGAGCTGAGATTGCAGGTATGCGTGCCCTGCCTTGCCAGGCTGTGAAACACCTTAGATTCTCTTAAAGTCGTCTTTTTCCCACTCCCACTCAGCCCAGTGGGAGGTAGCAGCTGTCTCCCTGGTTCCCACAGGAACCCCCCTGATGCCAGAACCAAATCTGTGATAACTGCCGTGTTGTAATTCTTTAATAAACGTCTGTTTCCCCATCCCAGGCCATGATCCCCAGAAGTCCTCATTCCATTATAATTTCAGTATAATTTAATTATCCATTGTTCATGTCCCCAGGAAATTCCCATGAAGTGAGAGGAATGGCTAGATGTCAGTGGGAAGATTGTGGAAAGAAGAAAGAGCAAGAGTGAGAATGCTAGAGAGAGAGGAGAGAGAGAGGAGAGAGAGAGAGAAGGCAGAAGGAAGGAAGAAGAAAGGCACCATACAGCTATCCCAACAAAATGTAAACACAAAGCTCTGGGTGCCATCCCCAGCCTGGAATAACCTGTGAGTTCTAGTGCTCACCTGAGTCCCAGTATGTGGGAGAGGGCCAGAAAAGGATCAGAAGTTCAAGGTCAGGCAGGGAAATAATAGCTCGGTCAGTAATGTTCTTGCCTTGCAAGCTTGAGAAGCTGAGTTCCATTTCCAGAAGCTACATAAAAACCAAGGGGCCGGGCTGTAGCTCAGATAGCAGAGTGCACACATAGCACGCAGAAAGCTGGGTTCAATCCCCAGCACTGTGTAAATAGGGTGTGGAGGTGCAAACCTGGAACGTGGAGGCAGAAGGATCAGAAATTCAAAGTAATTTTAGTTTTGTTTTGTTTTTCAAGACAGGGTTTCTCTGTCTAACAGCTCCTGGCTGTCCTGGAATTCTGTAGACCAGGCTGGCCTCATAATCAGAGATCCAACTGCCTCTGCTTCCCAAGTGCTGGAATTAAAGGTGTGTGCCAACACCCCTGGCCCTGTGACCAGCCTAGAACACACCAGCCCTTGACCACCAGGCCAGAGTTTTAGAACCAATAGAGGAATTTGGACTCTCTTGCCTTAGGTGACCCTGTGACCTCCATGAAAACTGCCCTTCTTCATGTTATGATCTGACATTCTGTTATCCTTTCTCATGTAGGGAAGGGCCACAGTAATGGGGATTGTGGGGAGTCGGGAGGGTAGAGGCAGTGTGCACTGAGATGAGACCTCAGTCTTCAGGTCATTAGTAAGTGGGGATAGGATGCTTGTGTTCACTTCTGAGTCTCATCCCTGGGTCAGGCTCTAGGGATGCCTCGGAGACTGGGTCCAGGAGAGTGCAGGACTTCCTCATGTATCTTGCACACAGCGGTTGCCATGTGTACATGTGGAAGATTACATGCTGCACAAGCTTTTTATTGTGATTGTTTTCAGGCAGTAAATATGTGCCAAGAAGCAGAGGAACCAGGTATGGTGGCGCACACCTTTAATCCCAGTGTTTAGAGGCAGAGGTAGGTAAGTGGATTATTTTGAGTTTGGCCAGCCAACGCTATAATAATGAAACTTTGTCTCAAAAAAGAAAAAAAAAGACAAGAAAAAAATTCGTACATTCTTCAGGCCTCCCAGCAGAGGGCAGAAAAGCCACACATGGGAAGGGTCCTCTCCTGGGGTGCCAGTGAGACACTGGTTCTGTCCTGTCCTCCTTCACATAGCTGATGGCCTCAAGGGTGTGGTGGTGGACAGATGGACTTCATTGTTGAAGTATCTCAGGTCCAGAAAATACCAGGATAACTACAAGATAGACCAAATATATAATATAATTTTTATTATTATTATTATTATTATTATTATTATTATTATTAGCAAACTCACGAAACAGGAACGAGAAGTCCAAACTCAGCTATGTAGTGCAGGAACCACAGAGAGAGAGAGCTAACCCTGGGCCACAGGGCTTTTTTCTCCTGGCACTCAAAAGATCACGCCCTAATTTGGTCCCACCTTTAAGAAGTTCATTGGCTGACAGAGATTCCCCGTCACTTCATCGTGGAGGAGTGGGGCTGGATGGAGCCTGACCAGGAGGAGCTTCACCATGAATCAAACAACCAGAACATTCTGGCACTGGGTGAGCCCTGGTTAATTCACCTTCTTTTCTATGCGTGTTTTGAGATAGTGTTTGCTCTGTAGCCCTGGCTGGCCTCCAACCCTTGAGCTTCCTGTCTCAGCCTTCCACGGCAAGGATTGCGGGCATGTACCACCATGCCCCTCCCCTGAGCTTCCAACCATGGGACTCCTTGTCTTCTGTGGATGTTCCTATGTTCCAGGCTGTCTGTACAGGCTTGCTGGCCTCCTCTCTGGCCTCTCCTTTCTTTTTAAAAGTTAACTGGTCCTTTCCTGTAAATATTTATTGTAAATGGAGACTGCGATTTCATTTCATGGCCACCCAGACCCGAATAATCACACAAAAACTGTATTAATTACAACATTATTTGGTCAATGGCTAAGGCATATTCCTAGCTAGCCCTTACATCTTAAATTAACCCATTTCTATTATTTTATATTTTACCAAAAATATCGTGGTTTGTTACCTCACATCTTGTTTCTTGGGCGGCTACATGGCATCTGTCTGACTCTGCCTTCTTTCTCCCTGCATTGGTTTTCCTGCCTGGCTCTGTTCTGCCCTGCCATAAGTCAAGGCTTCTTCTTTATTAACCAATTAGTAATAAAACATATTCATAGTGTACAGGGGGGAATCCCACATCAATTTATTTTAATTACATTTATCTGAGTTTGTTTGCACGTATGCGCAGGTGTGTGTGTGTGTGTGTGCAATCAGAAGACAACTGTTGAGAGTCTGTTCTATCATGTGGGTCCCAGGGATTGAGCTCAGATTGCTGGGCATGGTAACTAATGACTTTACCCAGTGAACCATCTCACTGGCTCCCTCCTTGTGGCCTCCATGCTCTCTCTGAAGAAATCTTGCCCTGGGCCCATCTTCATGTCAAACCACTTTCCGTGCTATTGACCTCCCTGCCCTGTGCCTCTGGTTCCAGCAGCCCATTGGCAATCCAGGTGACGATTTGGTAAGTAAGTCGCTGACTGCACAGAACAAGATTAGAATAACATGCGGTGAGTGTTGTAGGAATCTAGCAGAGTCACCGCATCAAAGGGAAACATAAGAACAGAATAGTTGTTTTCTAGAAGTTCTTTAACCTTGGAGAAATCTTGGTGGAAACCAGTGATTGTTTTCTGCAATGTATAGAGTTGTTTCTCTGATCCAACTTCACAGGACTTTGGTCACAAGACTCTCTTGGCACACCTGAGGCTCTTGGATTACTGGGCACTGCTAACAGTTGTGTGGGTATGATGCTTTCCTTCAGAAAAACATATAGGTCAGAGACTTTGGTATGAGGAACTTGTTTATGCAAAAACAACTTTGTGTAACAATCAATAAGTATGCCTTTTTATGGCTGTTCAGTTCAGTTCACCAGAGGCTGGGCCTTCCTGCTGCCACACAGGCCGAAAAGTTTCATCTTGGACCGACCGAATCATACAATGCTGAGTGCCTGACAGGTAACATTTAATACATGCTAAGTACTCACTCAGCAATAACGATCACTATTGTTTCCATAATGGATCTGCGAGGACTCTTGCATAAAAAAATCAAAATAGCTTAAGCAAGTTTTATTCTTAAAAAGGATTTTAAGGTTTATTAGTATGTGTATGTGTGTGTGTCTATGTATGTGTTGGTACCTGAGAAAACCAGAATAGGGCACCAGATTCCCTAGAATAGGAGTTACAGATGGTTGTGAGCCACACAATATGGGTGCTGGGAACTGAACTCAGGTCCTCTGCAAGAGCAATAAGTGCATGCTCCTAACTGCTGAGCCATCTCTCTAGCCCTGAGAATTTAGATTTTGTTTTGTTTTGTTTTTGAAACAGGGTTTCTCTATGTAGCTTTGGAGCCTATCCTGGCACTCACTCACAGAGATCTACCTGCTTCTAATCCTGAAGGCTGGGATTAAAGGTGTGCATCACCACCGCCCAGCGAGAATTCAGATTTTTTTTTTAAAAAAAACTTAACAGTACTGGGAAGTGCTGCAGTCATGGGGCACAGATAAAGCTAAAGTTTAAATGGTGCTGGTTGGCTCTCCTCTCTGGCTTCATACTATGTTCACTCTCCAAGTGGCAGTTAGCATGGTTACCACCTACTTGAACATGTTTTACTTATCAACCACATATGTACGTCTCAAGGAAAACTCTGGTTGGTTCCCTTTTGCCAAAACACCCACGGTCTTGACCAGACCAGTAACTACGGAGATCTGTGGCCATCGGGCAGGGTCATTGCCTTGGCTGCAGAGATGAGAAAAACGGACCTCATGGGTTGATTCCTTCCTTCACTGCTCTTCTGGGACAGCTGGAGCCCGGCTCCCATCCAAAAAGGGAAAAATGGCTTCCTGGGGATTTTTGTCAAAATTTTGGACATCTTTATGTATGCATACAATTTTTTTGGTCAAGTAATGTATGCTTATTATAAAGGATAATTTGAAACATGCCCAGAAATATGAAAATATCTATTCCTTTTATCTGCCTAGCTCTGAAATTCAGTCATTTCTCTTGAGTGTGTTTGTTCCTGCACCTTCGGTATGTATTCTGAACGCCTGTTTGTCAGAAAGCTAAGCAGAAAGTAGGAAAGCCACTTCCTCACTTCCAGGACGATGACCCGCCCTCCTCCCATGTCACAGTGCTCCCGTGTCTTCTGAACAGGGTAGCTTTACTTGCTGTAACCTTGCTGAGGGAACACTTTGGCCGCATTAGCCCACTGGCAGTGCCTGCTGTCGCACACACTGTCCGTACCACTGGGGCTCTCTGCTTGCTAGGCTTCTCTCTGCACTCTGGATGCTACGCATTTCTTGCAGAATTCCCATTAGAACGAAATGAGCATCCTTTCTGCCTTTGTCCCTTCTTTGGGGGATAGTCCTCAGAGTCAGATTCCCAGGATCCTCGTGTCTCCAAGGCAAGCACTTCACCCACTCATCTCTCAGTCCTGACCTTGAACTTTCAACTCTCCTGCCTCTGCCACCAAGGTGCTTGGGGCATTGCAGGTGTGTGTCACTACATCCTGTTCACTTTCCAATGGTTTATTAGAGATTTCCTATCAACCAAGAACCATATGCTTCTTTCAGAGAAGGAATTATTAGCTAATATAGTGAAAGGGTCACCTTCAGGAGCAGGTGGCGCAGGTGTTTCTGTCAGTGTTCTGCTCTTGCCATAGTATCTCAGTTTTGGTTAGGTTTATTTTTTAATTTGTGTGTGTGTAGGGGGTGCAGGTGCTTATGGAAGTCAGAAGAGGGTTTCCGGTCCTTGAAACTGGAAGTTCCAGGTGGTTGTGAGCCACCTAATGTGGGTGTTGGGAACGGAACCAGCCATCTCTGGCCTTACAGGTTCATATGTTGGACCCTAGAGTCCAAACACCAAGGAGGAGTCTCCCCCCAAAGATTATCTCTCACTACCACAGCTGATGTAAAAGCATGAGGATTTTATTAATTTTATAACATGACAGGGTCTTCCAGCATTAGGGAGGCTAGGAAAAGACGCTGAATAGCTGGTACAGGCTACTTTTAAAGGGAAAAAGCCACAGAAGGAAGAGGGGTGTCTGGGGGTTGGTCTTTAACTATTATGATTGGCTTATTCAAAAGGACTATTACCAATGATTGGCTGGAGAGTGGTTGCCAGATCAGATGAGGTAAGGGGAAACTTCTGAGGATCATTTTGCCCCTTTCCTAGGGACTAAGTCAAAACATCAGTAACTGAGTCAACACCTAAGGGTTATCTTGCCCCTCTTCAGGGAGATGGAAAGTTCCCAACATCTCAGTAAGTGCATGTATAGCTGTTATGTCCTTGGTTCCCAGGGGAGGACGGGAAGTACTGAGAGGGTTCAGAAATGGCTTCAGAATTGTCTTAAAGTTTTACACATGTTGGAGACAGAATTATCCTTCATGACGGCAAGGTGCCCACCCACTGTTCTAGGTTTATGTCCTAGCAGCTTAGAAACTCACACAGGAAGCATCTCGCCCAAACACCCCTCCAAATGCATCAGCTTTCCCAGATGCACACTGACCCGCTGTTCTCTGCCCACATCACCTTGAATCTGAACCTCTCAGTCCCCGCTCACCCGGCCTCTCCCCAACACTCATTCCACTCATCCCTTCCATACTAGCATTACTTGAATGTGCTCCTCAAGTTCCTATTCAGAAACCCAACACCCGCCGTGAGTCATGTGAGGCATTGAAGAGGTGGGAAGTCTCCTGAACTTCCAGCCCTCCCTGGGAGGAGGTGCAGTGGCAGGGGTCAGGCAGAGCATTGCACCTGGCTTGAATTCCAGTGCAGCACCTGGGCTTTGAACTCTCTTTTGTGATGCTTCCTTTTGTTTACGTGTTTGATTCTTATCTGAGTGCTTCCTGAGGGGTTCAGAGCCTTTGCAAAACTTGGTTATGAGACGACCGGGCAAACCATGAGTTCTCATGACTGGGAATTGCTCAGGCATTTGGTTCCTTCAAAGGACTCCAGATAAAAGGTTTTGGTATGTGGAAACTGACTTGCTAAGAGGTGTAAATAGTGCGAAGCAAAGGCAGTCAGTTCACCAGAAGCTGGCTCCCTGGCTACTGCTAAGCCAAAGGTCATCCCTAATTCTTCCAGGGATCTGTGCAAAGCAGAACACTGACAAGGTACCACCTAGGAACTGGGGAACATCCTCTCAGATCCCGAGTCCTTCCAACCTTGACTCTGGTCTTCCAGCCACAGCACTGTGGGGAATTGTTCTGTGTATAAACTACCAAGTCTATGGCTGAGTAGCCAGAACAGCCCACCCCCTCTTCTTTCCTCTGTATCACGAGTCTACAGCACTTCTGACCTCACTTTGTCTCTCTCCAGCTGGAACTCTTACCCGTCTGATAATGGGACCTCTGCCTGGCCAGCAGTTGATCAAATGTGGAGCCAGGGTGAGTGGGGGAGCCATCACGCAGATCAAGACTTCAGTCAGAGAAGCAAGTCCGTCCATCCCCTCCCACCAGCCAGCAACTTGCATAGACTTCCGGTCTCTACCACGGGGCCCAAAGTCTCACTGAGCACTTCTTTAGACTGTTTTCTGTAGCATGTGCTCATGTGTGCCTGTCATTGGGTGTGTACACGAGTCTGACTGCCCTCAGCAACTGTACCTTTACCCCACCAGTGTGTATTGCTGCCTTCAGAATCTCTGCCTATACTCTGTTTTTTGTTGGTTTGGTTTCTCTGTTTAGCTCTGGCTGTCCTGAAATTGACTCTGTAGACCAGGCTGGCTTTGAACTCAAGAGATCTGCCTCTCAAACCCTGGGACTAAAGGAGTGCACTGCCACCACCGCCTGGCTACCTACACTCTGTTTACAGTCTCTTGATTTCTTAGATTAGCTAGTTCCAGAGGCAGAAATCACATGCAGGAAGTTAAACATTCTGTTTGGAAAAAAAATGCTCAAGGTAAGCCAGGTTCCCATGTCAAATTGTCCTAGTCAGAGGACCCCAAGGAGGAGAAAGCCTTTAAAAACAAAAAAGAAGGGGAAAAAAAGAGCTGGGCACATTTGTGTGCACCTTTAATCCCAGCACTTGGGTGGCAAACCTGGACTACATGGTGAGTTTCAGAATAGTGAAGGGTATAGTGAGATCTTGTCTCACACTTTTTTTATTATTATTTTTTATTAAAAATTTCCACCTCCTCCCATTTCCCTCCCCCTCCCCCCACTCCCCCGTCTCACACTTTTAAAATTAAGAACAGTATGCATACACTAAGCATCCCGAATGTGCTAATTGTCCATGCTCATAAGATTCTTTGTGCTCAATATGTGGTGGGGCAGCTTGGTGGGTAAAGGAGATAAGGAGGCACTAAGGAACTGCTGCCAAGAGGTTCCTAGTGGGAAGGGCTTAGAAAAGCCAAGAGTCCCAAAAGGAAGGATTCTCATCCTCTGTGATCACCATTAATCCTTGGTGGCCTCAGAATTTGCTGTGGCAGAAAAGAAGTATCTTTAAGATGGCACCTGTCAGATGAAAAAACTCCTGCGACCAGGGGCCATGTTTCTCACTCAGAGACACTGGGGGCGAGGGCAGTCCTATCGGTGTGCCTGGCTGTAGCCTGGCAGATGCCTACTAGGCTGAGTGGCCCATTCCTGCAAACACTGTCATACACAGTTTTTACCAGCAACGTCTTCCAGGTATGCTGCTTTGTTTCAGCATCTCAGGCAGTTTCCTAACATGCCTGATGTTAGGAAAATTCACTCATGAATACAATGAGTCCAGATGTTTGCAGTCACTAATTTCATGACAGACTTGGCTCTTTTATGCGTAATAATTCAAATGGAGGAAGATTATGGAAAAGGTGGCATGAGAATATGTGATCCTCTGTGTTCTAAGTTTGGGAGATTATGAGTAAAGTTTTAGCAATTTATAATTAGAAAGTTACAAATTTACATGTTCAAAAAAACCTAGAACAAAATAGAGATGCAGGCAGAAGAAAAAGGCCAGCTGTTTTAAAAAAAATTAAGGAGTTGAGCAAAACCTGGAATATTAGAAAGCTTTAAAAGCCATGAATGATGCAGGAAATATCAACCACAACCACCAGTTCTCGTATTTAATAGAAAAGTGTATTTGTGCTGGTTGTGGTGCTGCACACCAACAGGATTTGCTGAAGGAGGTGGAGGCAGGAAGATCATGAGTTTGAGGCCAGCCTGGGCTACACGTTTAAAAATGAGGCTGGAGAGATGCTCAGAGGTTAAAAGCACTGGTTTCTCTTCCAGAGGTCCTGAGTTCAATTCCCAATAACCATACGGTGTCTCACAACCATTTGTAATGAGTATAATGAGATCTGGTAACTTATTCTGGTGTGTAAGCATACATGCAAGCAAAACACTGTATACATAATAAATAAATAAATCTTAAAAAGTGTATTGAAATTTATTTAATCCTCACCACAGCCCTAAGGGATGTGAATATTATGCCCATTTTACAAATAAAGAAAGTGAAGTATTGAGAAGTTATTATGACTTTCACAAGGCTGACAGAAGTGGAATTCAATTCAGGCAGACTGTCCCCAAAGTCTAGCGTTGAGTCCTGACATTACACAGCTTTTTGTTGTTGCTCTCGAGACAGGGCTTCTGGAACTTGTTTTGTAGACCAGGCTGGTCTTCATCTCAGAGATCCCCTTGCCTCTACCTCCCATGTGCCACCACTACCCAGCAATTCCACACCTTAATTTTTCTGTTTTTGTCTAGATCAGGGGTTTTCAACCTGTGGGTTGTGACACCTCTGGGGATCAAATGACCCTTCCACAGGGGTTGCCTAAGACCATCAGAAAACAGGTATTTACATGAAGAGATGAATTAAAGGTTGCAGCATTAGGAGAGTGGAGAACCACTGATCTAAATGAAATGAATTTATACATTCTGTCTTATCAATTTTTATTAGGACTTATTGGGAGGTGACGTTTGCGATGTGTTGGTTTCAATGGCTGACTTTATGGCTGACTTTATATGAATGCCATCTGATGTAGGGGACTCTGCTGTCACCAAGTGGCTCTGGGCAGTACTACTTGTATTCTTTTACAAGAGTGAAGTTGCTGGTGTTTGCTAACGGAAGAAAGGCTTTGTGACAATCATGATAATGTGGTTCTCCTGGGTGTGAATTCTCTGGTGTTGAAGGATGAGCGCTGAAGCCAAAGGCTTTACTGCACACACCACAGGTAGAAGGCTTTACCGCACACACCACAGATAGAAGGCTTTTCTCCACTGTGAGTCCTCTCATGCTCCTCTGATTTGCTCTCTGGGAAAAGGCTTTCCCACATGTGTCACACGAGCATGGCTTCTCCCCAGGGTGAACTCTGCAGTGAAGAGGAAGGCAGGGGCTCTCTGGCTGAAGGCTTTCCCACAGTCACCACATTTAAAGGGCTTCTTCCCAGAGAGAATCTTCTGATGCTTAGAAAGGCAGCAACTCTACGAACTGCGTTCCCACACTCACTACACCCAAAGTGCTTCTCTACAATATGAATTCTCTGGTGCTGAGCAAGGGAGTTGCTCTGTTTAAAGGCTCTACCACACTCACTGCATGTAAAGGGTTTCTCTCCAGTGTGAATTAACTGATGTTTCAAAAGCTGGGCACTGTGATTAAAGATCCTGTTGCATTTGTTACATTTAATGGGTGCTCACTTTGGGAGGCTGATGCTCAGTGACAGAGGCGTTATGCATGGAGTTTCAGGCTCAGTGCATTCATCTGGCTTCACACCAGCATGGATGCCCTGATGGCAAGTGAGCTGCATTCTCTGGTCATAGGTTTTCCCACATTGGTTACACTCACAGGATTAGTGGGGGCTGTGGACCCCCAGACCCTGAATTTCCTGTAAACAACTTGTTATGCTT
>LOJH01024443.1:0-19109 GCA_001685095.1 Ellobius talpinus
AAATTTGTATCAATAGACCAAGATCCATACCAATGCAAAATATTCATATCTATAACATATCCCCCCTTTAAATGTAAACAAACATTTATAAACAATATTTCAGAATTTTGGCATAGTTCTCTTCAAAAACCTTTCTTTTTGTTGGGCAAAGTAATTTTTAGGAGTGTTTACGGCTACCTTCTGGTGGGTCTTGGTCCATCAAACCAAATTAGTCTGGAAGGAATCCACAGGTTCTCTTCTTTTGTGGACACAAAAGAACCTCTTTTCTAAAGCAACAAATCCTTAGACCCAAAATTTGAAGTCAAGTTACCTTTAAGATATATATGTTGCTTTAGCTTAGTAGCCCATACAATGAAATGTCTCTCTGTACTTAGCTCCTTCACAGTCAACTAATTTAAAGAACACATAATATACATAATCCAGATTCTCTGTGTATATTCCATGTATGTGGCTTATTTTTCTTACTCTATTACTTTTTCTGTAAGTTTAGTTTGTCTCTTTAAGGACTTTGTTTTATTTCTTAAAAAACATTTACTTCTTTTTATAACTATGATCTTTTTCTTTTCTCTCCCAAGCCTATCTACATTTTTTAAACACACTGTGACCCATATAGAGGTCTTTTTCATCTGAATTTGTCTTTATTGTTTATATGTAATCCTTTTCTGACAAGAACCGCTTCTTAAAATGCTAATCAGTGTGGCTAGGATTAAGACTGCTTTGCCTTTTGGCTTTGCCCAGTTCAACTTGGTGGAGGTCTGTTCACTGCCTCTGAGACTGCTGGGTGGGAGCCACACTAACCACCTCAACTGTGGAACTAGTTGGCCCATGCTGCTGCCAAGTAACTTGCAGCACACTACCCTCAAACGCCATTTTAAGTGCTCAGCCTCCTGAAAAAGCTGAGTTCATGCTGGCAGCATGGACTGGGAAGCCACTGTTTCAAAACTACGTGCCTTTTTTTTCTACTACTGGAGAATTAGGAAGACCACTCTTAAAGGAGTCACAGCACTCTTACTTGCCACAAGCAAACAGAGCCCGTCTGAAAAAAAATGCTTTCTCAGGTTTTATGGATGTAGTCATCCATGTTTGCACCAATTTGTAGGGCCACCAATTTGTTGGGGGAGGCAGTTTGTTTGTTCCCAGATGCCCAGACCTGAAATAATCTCTCAGAAACCATATTATTTGCAATGCTCTTTGGCCAATAGCTTAAGCGTGTTTCTGGCTAACTCTTATATCTCAAATTAACCCATTTCTATTAATCTGTGTAACACCACATGGCTGTGGCTTACTGGCAAGGTTCTGTTGGCCTCTGGCAGAGGCGTCTGTCTTCTGTGGGCAGCTACATGGCTTCTCTATGACTCTGCCTACTCTCTGTCTATGTACCTCTTTCAGCCTGGCTTTAGTCTGTTGAGCCACTGGCCAAAAGCATCTTCTTTATTAACCAATGGCAATAAAACATATTCATAGCATACATCACCTCCCATATCAATACCCTATCCAAATGGAGAAACACATGTATCTTCCCCAGTTTCAGCCCTTAATCTGACATTTTCAGTATCTTTCTCCACTACCCTTTTAACTTCACACATATTTTTTAAGCATTCTGCTATCGCCCTTATACATCTATGCAAAGATTTGCATGTTTTTTCTTAATGTTTTAAAAGAAATCTTTAGAATTATTTTGCCTTTGCTATTGATTATTTTATTTGGTTGAGCTATAAGATTACAACATTATTCAGTAAACTTAAGATTTAGTGTCCTGCTTGTATATTTGCAACATGCAATGAATAATAATTATCATACTGAAGATAACAGTAGGCAGGTAAAATAAAATTACATTGGCTTTCTGATATGAGTTAGAATATTTTCTATATGAATAATGAGATTTTGCTATATTTTTTCTATATATTTCTTTATATAGCTACCATATTTTAGACTACAAATTCATGACCAAAAGAATCTTACAGTCATTTCTTAGTCACATCTTTCTGTGTGAATTACTTAGATATTTAAACTCAAAACAAGGTGAATAGTCTTAATCACTAAAATAGTTTTCCTATGTTTTAATAAATCTAAAACTGTGGTTTAGGCATAATTTGATTACATGGTTAAATGTCTGAAGAAAATCTCAAATGGGGTTACCATTTGATAACCCCAGGGATTTAGTTTGGGTGCTTGGTGCTCTTTCCATAATAGCCAAAATAGTATCTGAGGTAGTACAGGCATGTGTGATGAGAATGAAATGATGCTTATTGACTGTGTTTGTAAAAATCATAAGCTGTTCAATATTATATGTAAACTCTCCACAGGAATGTGGGCATTCATTATGTTAGAACCATCATTTTATACATTCCAACATGGCCAACCTTATTATTCTTGGATGCTTTAGTCAAAAGAATTTCTTCTATTTCTCTTCTGTATGCCTTGTCAATGCATCTCTCAACATCCTTTGTTCTTTTATTTTTCCCTTTCTAGTCCTCTTAAGCTTAGTGGTTGGTGCTTTCCAATAAAATATACTATCATCTCTCCATGTCTGTCTCATGGATTTCCTGATTGTGGAAAATTCGGTAGCATTCCATCAAAAGCATTATTTGTGCAGGTTGTACACCCAACTTGCACAACATTTGTGAGATCCCCTCCCCCTTTTCCTAAGTCTTCCTGCTGATACTTGCACATTACTTTTCTTTATTTACACTGTTTTATTAGTTTTGTAACTCCTTCGCTCTCAGTTCATCCCAATGCACCCTTCGTTTTTTAGTGTTAAAGCAATCGTTTTGAAACACCACTTCTCCACCTCTGTTTTCCTATGGCTTGGGAGTTTTGATGGCTTCCTGTACTTTATAGAACAAAGTACCAACTCCAAATTACAGCAAACTGTTTTCATGCTGCTTTCCCAGATGTACCTCATACACAAGCTTGGTGGGATTTTCCAAAATAGAACCCGAAATCCAAAACTCTGTCACTTTGTGCACATTCTTTCCTTGATGTATTTGCCCCCCTCCCCCTTATTGCCTAGAAAATGCTCTCCACAATTGTGGCTTCTCTGGAGTTGTACTGTGCCTGTTTGAGGCCCACATTGGAGAGTGATTTTAGAGAATCCTTTACATTCCAAGATTGCATACTTTAAGGTTCCATAGCAGTAACTTTTCTCATTTTTGCCTTCACCACTAGATGAGCTTATGTTTCTATTTTTTCCTTCTCAACAAACATTGTGCAATATTACTGATAGATTAAATTAATGGTGGTTCCAGTTAGCTTTTCTTTCTTAGCTAGATCATAAGAGGAGGAGGAAGAAGCTGGGAAGGAAGGTCAGACTACTGACAATAACTTGCCACTTTCCTGTCCTGACAGAAATTTCTTCCCTCTTTGGTTTTGTGCTTCAAAGAGCTTCCTTTTGACTATTTGATCTGTGACGAGTCAAGGCTTGTCTTCTGCTTTTTTTTCTATTTCTTCTTTTTCCTTTTTAATTTTAGAGCATAATTGTGGTCATTATAGTCTGATGGATTAAAAGTATATCCTGGTGAAAATTTCAAATTAGTAAATTGTTTCCTTTTCTGTAGAATTATTAAAACCTAGCAATCTGACAAGTTGTAATTCTTAGTTTCAAGCAGTTCCTTTTGATTAAGTCTCTCATCTCTCTACCTTAAAGATTGTGCTGTCGAGTTCATTGTTATTGTCAACATTTTCTAAAAACCTATTTTCAAAGACATGCTTTTGAAACTTTGTTGCATTGTTTGCCTAAGACTTACCTAAATTAAGGACTAAAAGAAAATGTCTTAGTAAGGTTTAAAAGCACCTTGCTGTTATCACAGAACCTGATATACAATGGTGTGATCCTTTCCCCGAAGCCTGTGATTCATACTGTCAGGGAACTGGTGGATCATATTGTCATGGCAACGGGATGGCTTCTTGGGTTTAAATTCGTTTGTGCTGCAGATCCATAACTTTAAAAGCTTATCTAGCGCTTTTAGAGAACAACTTGTGTTTCTTCGGAGGCACAGGCTGTATGCTAAAAATTCATGGCTATTTTGCAAATGGTAATTTCAGTGTTCTTTGCTTTTGTTCTTTTTTGTCTACAAAGTGAGCAGTTATAAGACTAAAATTGTTGTCCCTGAGTGTTTTGTTTGTCACTTTGTTTGGCTTCAATATAGAGCTGCAGAGGTAAAAATTGCTTTCCCCATAGTCACTGTATGGAAATTGTGGATTTATGTTTTGGGGATATAAATATATACATTCTTTCACCAAGACAGTAAGAATGAAATACACTGAGTCACTTTAGCAAGCTAAATATTCAGAACTTAATAAGCCTATATAATGTTGTTCTACAAAGAAAAAGACCTTCCAGCACTTTCAGTTCTTTCTGCATGAAAAAAACCCTTCCTTTTGCCCAGACATTCTCTGTAAACAGCGCAGAAAAACAACCATCAGTGCTCCTTGCCTCGCACAACGTCCTTGACACCTCTTATTGCAGCAAAGTCCTGAAAGCTGGGTTCTCATTTGGGAGCAGAGAAGAGAGAGCCAGGGGAATGGGAACCAGAGAGAGTGGGGAGAGAGGAGAATAAGAAGGGAGGATGGAGAGGAAAAGGGAGATAGCAAGAGACAAAGCCATTTGTTGTTGTCTTGCAGTGTTTAACCCCTCAATGTTAAAGATGACAAGAAATTCTCCTCCAGATTAACATGAACCATATTAACCCATCCAGTGGAACCAAATATTTGAGTGAATTAGTTATGTTTTTAAAGAGACCAATAGATGAAGGTTAAAGAGGAATTATGAAATAAAGTTGGCATTTTGATAATGCTATCCCAGAATTAAAAAGAACCCCCCCCCCAGGAAATTTAAAGAATAATAAAGTAGCTAAGATAGAACTCAGTTCTACTACCCACCCTCTTCTTCTCTGGCCAATTTTTGGTCTCATGGTAAACAAGCTTGGGTGACTAAAAACAATAACAAGGGAGAAGCCATTTGTTAGACTTTGGAGCTGCTCCTGTGCCTTTATTGTGTGACCATTCACACAAAATGTTTGCTTTTTTTTCCCTCTCTGTCCTGTGAAGAGAACTCCTGGAGAGGAGCTGTGTCTGCAGAGACAGACCGACTGATTAGAGCAGCCTACTGCGGAGAGTTTGGAAGACTGCAGGTCCAGAGGCTAATTACCTCCTCTTGGCTAGCTTTAGCCCTGGGAACAGCCATCCCTTGCCCACTTCTGTGCCAGAACTAACATCCTCTGACAAATAGAGCAAAACCTTTTGGGATCTATGAACTTAGTTTGACTCCTTGCTTCCACCAACCCCAAAGCTAAGAATATCGTCAGATAGCATCTTAGGCCTACAGGAATGCTTCCTCCATCTTGTTATAAGCCTTTCCTATCTGATGTACCTAGCAGTATATTGTAAATTTGCCTTGATTTATGGATTCCTCCCTTCTGTATAATTATTAAACCATGAAACTGTTTCCACAATGGAACATGGAACTGGGGGTCAGCAACATCTGTTCCCAGGTCATGGACTCACAAAATGGCCCCAGAGTAAATGATGTCTTAATACACTTTGTGATGAGAGAAGTATTTTTGTGTTTGTGTCTACACAGGGTATGGTGTACACTATGAGAGTTAAACTTCAAGTTTGCTTGCTCAATTGTCTGCTTTTAGCTTTCTCAGAAGCATTGACTTTTGTTGTTGGCATCATTATTTTATAATTTGATTTTGAAAAACTTGACTTTGTGGGTCTAACTAGAATTAGTTTTTGAAGCTGCTCCCTGAGTTCTTAGTTGTCTTTACTTAAGAAAACAAATGGGTTGTTTGTAGGACTCAGACATGACAAGCTCAGTAGAGACCTGAGTCTCAGTAGTTTACCCTGGTTCCAAGGAAGACCACAAACTGATACTACCCAGACACTACCCAGGAACAGACCATCCAAAGGAAATTCCTAACCTTCCAACCACTTTAGATAGGATCACCTGCCAGTACACACCCATTGCTTTTCACCAGGTCAAGCCTAGACAAATGTCAGCCAATCAGGGGTCCTGAACGTCAGAAATCCCTTACCCACACCTTTGCTACCCAGCTGAGCTCAGGGAGCTCTGATCACTTCAATATGTTGAACACATGGAGAGATGGAGTTTGCAAGCTTGTGTAAGAATAAAGGCTCTTTATTTTTCCATTCAGGATTTGGTCACCTAGTTGGTTTTGGGAGGGACTCTAGAATCTGGGTATAACATTGTTTTGTTAAGAGAGAAATAGAAATGCAACTGTATGTTGGGTCAGTAAAAAATTATTTCTCCTTGTCCATGAAAAGAAAATGAAGCTAGCCGTTTATTCTCTAGGGATGACACAGTGTGCCTGTAAGTTAGGGGACAGTAAAGAAACCACCTAAAGGGTTATTCTGTGATTAGTTGGAAGGTTTTGATTGTGTCTCAAAAGCGAGAGTATCCAGAGGCATGCAGAAGAGAACACAGAGAAAAGAAAGCAAGCTGGACACGGCCAGTGACAGGGAAGCATGGCATGGAAAAATCATGTGGGTTATAAAAAAAAACATGGGTGACTGAGGGGAGAGGAGCCCTTGAACTGGAGCAGATGGGGAGTTTAGGGTAGAGGAGGGGATGAGAATGTCCCAGATGCTAGCTTTGTGGACTTTGAGCTGTATAAGAAGTACTGTAGCTATGGACAGGGGGAGTCTAGAGGCTAGCATTGACCTTGGTAGGCACCATAGGTACACCTCAATAGGGAGCCAGAGGGAAAGGGAGGTAAGGAAGTAACTCTTCCTAGGAGACAGAAACCCCTATCTCTGGTTCCTGGATAATAATGAAATTGTTCGCCAGCAATCCTAGAGCCCAGCACATGCTGAATCTAGACTGCCATTTAGGAGCAAATCAGTGGGTCTGCCCATTTGGAGGAGAATGTGGTTGGCACCTTTTTGACCTGACTGTGTCTACTGCAGAAAGGCAAAGGTGTTTTAGTGTAACTTTTAGCCAGATACTCCAGCAAACCAGTTTCTCAGGTTCTAGGAGCAGACTAAACACGTTTTCTTTCAGTTCATTCAAGCATGCAAGCATTTGTGAGTATTAGAATCTTTCACTCTATATCCCCAGTGGTCTGAGAAAGGGAATATTTTCTCTAAATAACCAATTTACCCTTAGAAAAATCTTTCATGGTAATAGAAATTTTATGTCTGTTTCCATTGGTTTTAAAGATCATGCTACTGAGAATACACATTATAATATCATTCAGTGAGCCAGGATTATATTGAGGATGAGCTAGTGTTGTGGGGAGCCCCCTAGAGATGACCACTTAACAACAGTTTATAGCCAACTGAAAGTCTTTATTCTGGTGGGACCACGTTAAGGTATTTGGGGACACAAGTAGAGTCTTGAGTGTTTAGACCAAGGGGCTTTTAAAAGTACAAAAATTATCTTATCTCTCTCAGCAGCTACAGAGAAAGGTTTACATAAGCAAGCAGTTTAACTGGAGGCTAAGATAAGCAACTAACTGGAGGGGAGAGTTTCTCACAAGCAGGAAATTTGATAGAAGCTAAATAAGCTTGGACATCTTGACCTTGGGTTCCTAGAGTAGAGTTGGGTAGGTTTCCAGAGATTCTCCAGCAAAGAGATCAAATTCTAGTTACAATCTGAAAGGGCCTCAGGAAGAATATAAGATGGAGGAACCTCTGCATTGTCTTGCCCTGTCACACTAGAGAAAAGATGACATCTTGGTAGAGTATGGCTGAGCTCCTCTCTTACCTTTTCTCTTGGGTCCCCATGTGTTTATTCAGCAGTAAAACAAGCTCAGTCTCATTTGAACAAGGGAAGATCACAACCTGAATTGAGATGTTTCACTGAATCAAAGATAGGCTTGGGAGAAACAAGTCATGACTAAGAAAGTTGAACTGCAGACCTTCAATTGGCATTTATGTCTCCTTGTCTAATGAAGGCAAGCATAAAGAGTGGCTTAGCAATCTGAGATTCTACTTGTTTTGCACTATATGCATAAACTTCTTATAGTAATGCACCTAGCAACCCATTGGTGACCTAGGGTACCACTGATCCCTCACGTTTGCATCAGAGCATTAGGCTACTTTAGGCTACTTGTGAACCTGAAGATAAATCAGTGGCTCTACTTAGTATCCTCTTGATGACAGCACATTTTTATTAAAAATATGTGTAGGCCCATATTTCTACATGGTATGGCAGCCAGGCTCTCCAGTCATAGTTAGCACCTGAAGTGGTCACTTAACCTTCCAGTGCCGCTACCCTGCCACCCTAACAGGGTCAGAATGTTGTTTTGCTCCTTCTTTGTAATTTGGAGGATGCATAGGATAGAGATGCTAATTCAGCCTACCTTATAGAGCAGGCATAGGTAGATGTGGACTGTGGACGTGACTAAAGCTATTCACCTGGTTTCCTAGGAAACAGAATGTTAATGAATTTCCCCCTCAGTTTACCTTTTGGTATAAAGGCTGTTTGGAGAATAAATAAGAATTTTCAGGCTGTGAACTCAGGATTTCATAAGGGATCACTGAGATTCTCCCTCCTGATAAAGCCAAGTGAGTTGTGTCTTTATTCTGGCACCTCCACGCTGGTCCAGAGAGAGAGTTTATGTTGGGGCTAGCACCAGACCCTGACAAATATGTCCCAGAGAAATCCCTGAAATGGAGGAAGATGGAGTGATCTGGGCTGAAATAGTTTTGGATGCCTGTGCAACAGGACAGACTGAGACTTCTCAGTGAGGTTTTAGAAGTGGAGGAAAAGCTCTTTTCACCGCCATATATGAGTGCATAATTGGGCATTCATATGACCAAAATCAAACTCATGCACAAAGGCTTAAGTAATCCAAGCCTGTCAATCAAAGTCAAGAACCACTCCCACCACACCTCTTATCGTCTGAACTCCTCTTTCTCCTGAATCTCATAAAAGGATGCCCCAAATGATAATTGGGGCTCTTGAGTATGCACCACTCATGTGACCAGCTCTCAAGAGTGATACTGTTTTTCAGAAATGTACTGTTGCTTTGTTTTTGAATGAAGTTTACTTACTGACTTACAGTTTTTGTGTTCCTTTATATTGTTCTTCAGTGAAACAGCCAGAAATGGGAAATATCTGGCCTAGATACTAACTACCAGTAAGATCTCTGGAACCTATTAGTTTTACCATATTTGGTTAAAATATTAAATCTTTGCAAATGTTATTGAATGGTGAATCCAAAGGTGTCATCATCCTGAATTGAGTTCAATAAAGGTGAACTCAGAACCTAATAACTGCTTAATGAGAAAGATTACATTCCAGCCATGTAATGTGGAAGGGTGACTGGTGTCAGAAGCTAGAAGAAAAATGGAAGGTAGCATTTCCTAGAGTCTTTGATGGGTGTACACCAGCCTACTCTCTGAATTTCACGTGTGACCTTCATCACCCTCAGATAACAAATTTACCTTATTGGCAGAAATCCGTCACAGCAGCCACAAGGAACTAAATACACAAGAGAGCAGAATCAGACCCACAAGGTGTCTGTGGTTCTTCTTCCTCACAGCCTATCCATAGTCACAGGAGATAGGAAATATCTGGACATTTTACGAAGTCATGGTGGCTTTCAACCATTTTTTCGTTCTATTGAGATAATCTTCCTTGGATTTTTCTCTACCATTTTGCTCAAACTTCAGCTTCTTTCATGTCTTCCCTTCTTCATTTGCATTGTTTGTTTGTTTGTTTTTGCAGCACTTGGTATCAAACTCAGGGTCTTCACCCAGGCTGGCCAGAATTTTCTCTATATCCTATATCCCTGTCTTCCCATCTTTGATCTCATAATTAATCCTCTATTTTTATAAGGATAAAAGTTATTTTATATTCCATAAAGCATTGTTTGTATATTGTAGTACTTCTGGGACCTTTTTTGAGTTTAATGTTTTGGAATGTCTGGCTTCTTTTCAAATTCTGAGTTTTATAAGGAACAAATCATTAAGGAATTCCAGTCAAATAGGATTTCTAGTTTAAGGGCTAGCTATATAACATGCTCTCTTTTGCTGCTTAAATTTTTAGTGCTCTGTGTATCCCAAAATAATTGCCGATATTATGACTGGAATTGTTATTCTCTAAAACATCATAGCAGCTTGACTGAATGGTAACTCAAGGATTTGTTTCTGTTTTTTAAAAAAAATAACAAGTCAAAATTTGTTAAGAAAGATTTGCATCATGGAAAGTAGAAGCTTGTGGCTTGTCTTAATACCAACAAACACAATTAACAAGGCATCATATGAGGTAATTGGCTTAGAATAAATGAATTGCTTGCTCATGTTTGCTTCTGGCCAGGCACACAGAGACAGCACTGTGATCACAGTGTTGTAAGGTGAGGCAGAGCTGTAAATAATCACAGCTTTGTGCTTTGCTGTGGTACTTCACAGAAAAGTACAGCGGCAGAGGTTAGTCCTTAGTAGGGACCACCTGACTTCATGTTTATGTATTGTGCATACAGAATATGGAACTTTTTCAAGAGGATGGAAAAGAAAGTTGAGAAAATAAAGATGGTTACATAGCAAATAATAATGAAAATATTTCATTGCTATGGCTTCTTTGGTAGCACCAGGCACAAATGTCACTTAGCACTGATTCTAGTCTTTTAAAACTGCTCTCATATGTAGTGATTGGAAATTGGGTTAGCAGTCCAAATCCAGGCTAGCTTAAAAAATGAATCTGCATAGTAATTGTATTCATGAACCTTGAGATCAAATAAACAGGCTTAAAAAATCATATTTGTAGATACATGTCTGTGTGTATCTTTATATGACAGAAACGTGACTCATTATCGGTATGGTAATATTTTCCACCTAAAAGAGTTACAAAAAATGTAAGGAAGCAGTGTAAAACAAACAACCATGACGGTCAAGTAGTAATTCCTCAACGAGTGTGCATTATTATTATATTAGTATCCGGCTCTATAAATACTCAGTTGTACTCTTCGGAATAGTAATTCTCCAAGAGGATGAATTAGAGCAAGTAGCGTGGTGTGAGGCAAGTATAATGCTGCCTGCATCACTGAGATTGTGATAATTTTGACAAGCCACGCATTGAGTACTGGGGATTAGGACATAGAGGAAAAATGTCTTCGTGGAGTGATACCCTATTGAAAGTGTAATAAACAAAAATACATGTTAAAATCAACTGATTGAAAGAGTTCAGAATGAACAGATGCCTTGACTTTAGAAGAACTGTATGATAAAGTAGACTGAGCAAAAAACAAAAAAGACACCTTAGTTCAGGAATTAACTTTCCCATGCAAGCAATGAAAACAAACCAGAATAAGGTCACTTTCAAAGAAGCATTTAGAAGTGGACTTAGAAACAAAATTCGAACTTCACTGGTAGGCATTGTCTCCCCCAGAAACTTATCGCAGGAAATTCAGATGAAATGCATAAGGATGGAAATGAAAAGAGGTGCCTATATGTCCATTGAAATGCAATCAGTAACAAATCCTCAGGACTTCAGAGCTTGCTGCTCATCCTGCATCTCAGCCTAAAAGTCCCTGTTCTTGACATGTAATATGCCTGGATCTGCCAACACCCACCCCCAGCCCTGCCATGAGCTTGGATGTCTTCTGCCTGATGTTAATATTGTTTGGCCTTGAGTATGCTCAGCCATTCCTCTGTCACTTCGCCTAGTGTGGATATGCACCTGAGCCTCATTTTCCATTGCTCTGAGAAAATGTTGTTTGAAGCATTCTTATTTCGATCAATCAGCTCCCACCAGGGAATGGGGCTCTGGGAAATCAATGCTGACTCACTGCAGCATCTGAGAGGAGTGATGCAGGGCTCGTGCTGGGATGTACAATGTCACAGAAGAAGTACTGAAATAGGGTTGAGTAGAACTAGCCCAGGGGCTGGAGGTCTAGTCTACCCCCCCTTTCCAGCTGAGAAAATGTACCCATGAAGAAAGTCAGTGAGTGAGGCATGGTCATACACTCTCAATGGGAATATAAACCTCTATTTCTGACTTCTTAGACTCAGAACATACTGTCAACCATGTGTGGCATCTTCATGTCCCACCTGTGAAGACCCTAGATGCTGTCCCAGCATATATCTGCCTAAAGTCACATGAGAAGTGGGCAGCTATGACCAAGCAGCCTATGGACCAAGAAATGTATAATTATTCATTTTGCCCACCTCAGTCTTTGGAATGGTTTGTCAACAAATAAACAGAAACATCATCTTATGGATGAAAAAGATGAAGAGAAAATAAATATAGCAACTTTCAGAAGACATAGTAATATATAGTGCTCAAATTTTAGGATTTGGAGTCAAATTATTTTATATTATACTGTTCTCACTCACTATATTTTTCTTTCTTCCCACTGTAAACATATCAGGTACTTGCTATATGCCATTGATCATCTTTATCAGTGAGATGATAAGCATACTTAGCATGTATGTTTGCTTATGTGTATGTGCTTATGTAAAGGTAATGGATTTGTCCTATATTATACAACTAGCAAATGGCACAGGAATAAATTGAACATACAACATTTTTCCCCATAAATTTGAGAGTTCCTAAATATTGCACATTATTGCTTCCTAAAACCTATAAGATTCTCTCTGTGCCTTCGCCTCTGATGTATTTTAGACTTTCCTTGATTTATGACTTTCTTTGTTCTGCAAAACTACAACACTCATGGAACTAATCTAAGCCCCCAACTTTCCAGCTTCTACGCTGTAATATAGAATTGAGGGAAAACAGATTCTATGTCCCGAGTCACCATAATCACTCAACATGGCCCCAGAATAGACTCTCTTATTAGTTCCTCCTTAAAAATACAAACAAAACAAACCACCAACTACACTCTATTCTTTTAAGAAACTTTATAAACTTCATCATTTAATAGTGTGGTCATATACATAAATAAGTTCCTAGAGTACTGGTGGGAAATGATTAAACCATCCAGTCTACAAAGAGAAGGTCAGCATAGGCAATCTGCCGCTCTTCTACTCTTTTTCTATAACAGTTTTACTGAGATACTAGACAATTCACCCTGTGCAAGGGTACAATTCAATACATGTTTTAGAGGAAAGTGCTTGGAAAAGGTATGTCCATCAAGGCTAATCTCATAAACCTTCATTGTCCCAAAGACACTGTGCATATATTAGTTATCACATCCTATTTCCTCTTTCACCTTTAGCCTCCATTTTACACTGGAAGAAAGAGAAAGTGTTATCTTCTCACTTTTTCCTAAAATAGAAAAATTATTTAAGATCTGTTAGTGTATTAGGTCACTTCAATACACATAGTGAATATCATTAAGTTATACTTGTGCCTGCTATAGGTAGCCTAAAAATACAGCAAACATTTATAATTTTCTAGAATAAGAATATCTCATGAATGTCGAGTTAAAAAGAGGACTTCGCTCCTAAGATACATTCTGGGACCATTCAAACCACCACTGTACTCCTCAAGCCACAGGCATCAATAGTTACCCCCTCACAGATAAAGTTTTCTTCTTCCTTACCAGAATGGTTATGTTGAGATATTTGGGTTGTGAACTACAAAGCAGATGAATTCTAGAGCATTGCAAGCACAGGCTTTGTTATGGATGTAATGAAAACCATTTGTCCCACCCCAAGAAAAAAAAGTTATGTGTTGAAAGAGTAGACCCCAATGTAACATTTTGAAGCTATGACCAAGAAAGAGAGAATGACACTTGATGTTCCGAAGATTAGGTCCTGATCCAAAATGATTAGTTCTCTTAGGAGGTAAAGATGAGACACCATCTCATGTGGAATGTGGGTACAGAGTACCTGGGTGCCATGGGAGGACAGGCTCAGATGAAAGCCATCTGTAAGTCAAGGAAAGAAGCTTTAGAGACACTAAACCTGCTAATACTTGGAAACTAAACTCCCTCCAGCTCCAGAACTGTGAAAAACATGAAATCCTTGGTCAAAAACCTTCGGTAGTGCTCTGTGATGGGAGACAGAGAAAACGATAAGCATCAACCCTGGAGTTTATCAGGGACCTGTAATACTAACTCCAAAGACTCTGGGAGGTGCCTTATCTGCCAATATCTGTGGCAATATTCAGGTTGCAGCCTCATGCTTTAGCCTGCAGACAGAATTGAAATAGTTCTTGTGTTTTACACCAGAAAGATCACATAGTTTTCTCTCTAAGAGTCTGTCATTTCATGTGACTTAACAGGACACAATTACAATTGTTGTAGGAGGCTGCTTGGCCGCTTGTTTGCTCCCAGTTGCTCAGCCCTGAAATAATTACACAGAAACTATTATTGGCAATATTATTTGTCCAATAGCTTAAGCATGTCTCTAGCTTGCTCTTATATCCTACACTAACCTGTCTCCATTAATCTGTGTTTCTCCATGAGGCTGTGACTTATTGGGTAAAGTTCCAGCATCTGTCTCCAGTGAAGCTACATGACTTCTCTTTTACTCAGCCTTCTTTTTCCCAGCATTCAGTTTAGTTTTCACCGCCTAGTTAAGTTCTGCCTTGCTATAGGCCAAAACAATTTCTTTATTCATTAACCAATAAAGCAACATAGGTAGAAGGACCTCTCACACCATGTTATTTAATTATTAATAACTATACCATATGAATGTTAATTATTTAAAATGTGTTTCATTATACATAGTTAGATAACATTTCAGAGAACATTATTGATCAAGAATATTTAATACATAACCTGGAGAAATTGCATACAGCTCCACACTCTGAGACACTATTACAATTTTATTTTTAATGACAGAGACAAATTTTTTATGTTAAGTGATAATGAATTTAAAACTTCCCCAAAAAGTCACTACAGATTGTAAATGAAATATGTCTTCCTTCTAATAGAAATTTTAGAACACTTTGAAGCAAGTTCTCTCAATATCCCTTATAATCATCCACAATGCCCAGGGGTATAGAATGAAAGTGAAGGCTATAAGAGCATGCTATGCAGAGAAGCAAAGCCAGAGACAGAAACTCACCCTTTATAGCAGAGATTAGAGCAGGATTATGATGAGTGGGTACCAAGTTTTGATCTTTGTAGCTGTCAGTGTTTCAACATTTAATGCATTATTTTTAGGAAAACACATACAACAATTTAAAAAAAACTATAAAGGGCACAGTTTGCCTACAGATCTATAATTCTAGAGCTAGCAGGATGGAAAATAACAGCTTTGTGTACTTTTTCTAATGCTTGTCAGCTTTCAGAGGTGTGATGCATGCTAACGATGTCTTTGCTTAAGTTCCCTGCAGTAAAGTTTTCCAAAAGTTGGAAATTATTGCTATGGATTCCTTCTGGTAAACAATTCTAGCAAGAAAAGTGGGGTTGGATATAACAGGGTGATAAATTTTATTGTGAACCTTGTCTTACAAGGAGATATCCTAAACCCAATTTTCAGATAAGAAAGGGAATAAGTGTTACTGGCCTTGACAATATTCACCCAATAATAAGAAATAAAGACCACAATCCTGGTTATCTCTGTCATATCCTAAAGCAAGAGTAGTTTACTCTAAGACCTGTTGGACCATTTCTAATTTCCCCATGAAGATTGTAATCACAAGCCCCAAAATCAAGTTATCATATTTATCAACAATGTAACAATGATACAACCACATAATCCTGATGGCATACCCAGGATATTTGTATGTTTACTGGGTGTAATTAAGTCATCACAGAACTTCTGAGTAGAACAAACACAGCAAGTAATAAACTTGCTTCTTAATCTGCTAGATGTTAGAATTAAACAGAAACACCAAAGCATACAAGGAAAGCATAATGTGCTTTCGTGAGTGGTGGCAGTGTGGTCACTGTAAACCAACTAGGAGAAAACAAGAACACATTTGCTTGGCATGCAGAAAGTGCACTAAGACCAAACTGGAAACTATGACACATTTAAATGGAGACTTATGAGTCTCTGTCTCTCCTTTTCTTTTGAGAATAGTGGGATTATAATTTGGACTCTTTAAGAGCAGTATGCCCTCTTAACCACTGATCCATCTCCACAGCCTCATGGTCTTCCTTTGAAGGTGTGAAGCCATTTGGTGCACTTTGGGCCAATGCTTATTAGGTAAGGTTGATGAGAAATAGATTTCCTGATGATAAGGGTTAAACTAATATGTACCATTTGACCTCTTCCAGGACATGACAACTACTGGCAACCATTAGGGTAATGATACACACTATGGATGAGAAGACAAACAATCTGGCGTTGTATTGTGTATCTGACAGCCTTGATTTGTACCTCAGTTTCTCTTCTAAGAGTCTATGGTTGAAAGTTTTGCTGGGTATAGTAATCTGAGCTGATGTCCATGGTCTCCTAGTGTCTGCAAAATGTCTGTATAGGATCTTCTGGCTTTTAGAGTTTCTATTGAGAAGTTGGGTATAATTCTTATAGGTCTGCCTTTATATGTTTCTTGGCCTTTTTCTTTTGCAGTTCTTAATATTCTTTATTCTGTACATTTAGTGTTTTGATTATTATGTAGCAAGGATACTTTTTTTGTCCAGTGTATTTGGTACTCTGTAAGCTTCTTGTACTTTAATAGGTATGTCCTTCTTTAGGCTGGAAAATTTTCTTCCATGATTTTGTTGAATATATTTTCTGTGCCTTTGAGCTGGAGTTCTTTTCCTTCTTCTATTTCTATTATTCTTAGGTTTGGTCTTTTCATAGTGTCCCAGATTCCTGCATGTTTTATGTTAGGACTTTTTGGGAGATTTGACATTTTCTTTGACCCATGAATCTATTTCCTCTTTCATTCAACACCTGAGATTCTTTCCCAAAAATCCACAAGGATGACCCCAACTAAGGCTCCTAGCAGTAGTGGAAATAGTGCCTGAATTGGCCATCTCCTGTAATCAAATTGGTGACTCCCCTAATTGTCATCAGAGAGCCTTTGTCTAGTAACTGATGAAAGGCAGATGTAGAGATCCACAGCAATGCTCTGCACCAAGCTCAAGGAATGTTGTTGAAGAGAGAAGGAAGGACTGTATGAGCCACTGGTGGATGGTCAAGGTCATTACCAAAGAACCCACAGAAGCAACTAATGTAAGCTCATAGGAGCTCACAGATTTTGGACCAACAGCTAGAGAGCCTGCCTGCAACTTTCTTAGGCCCTCTGCATGTGGGTGACAATCTCTGTAGCTTGGTCTATTTGTGGAGCTTCTAGGGGTGGTATCAGGACCAGATACTAATGGCTGGATTGACTTTTTTGAACCTATTCCCCATACTTAGCATACTTAGTTGCCTGACCCAGCCTTAATACAAGGGGAGAATCTTAGTCCTACCTCAACTTGATATGTTATGCTTTATTTACAACCATGGAAGGCCTGCACCTTTCTGGACAGAAACAGTGGAGGAGTGGATGGAGTTAGGAAGAGGGGAGATTGTAGGGAGAAAATGGGAAGAGAGGACAGAGGGCAAACTGTTCAGCATGTAAAATAAATGAAAAATTGTAATAGGAAAGAAGAAAAATAATACATTGCTTCATGAAACATATGTGTTTATAAAAGTTATTAGTTAATAATTTGCATTATTTTATAGGAGAAATTTCTATATGAAACCAATTCCTATTAATTTATTTTATAAAATTCAAAAAAATTCATTGAAGAAAAGAAAAAAGATTCTGTGGTTGAATATTGTGTGTCTGAACTGGGAACTCATTTGGATACTTGGTTTCCTGATTAATCAATAGGAGTGTTGGCCTAGAAAGATGTCTGTGGGCCACAGAGGCTAACCCCTAATGAAAAGACTATGTTCTAACATATGTAGGATGTAAGTGAGCACTTGATCTTGGAGGAATGAATTCGCCGGTGCTCTAATTAGGCAATTTATTCCCCCATGTTTTATGTATTCTGAAGGCTTCTGATCATCTCACTCACAGATATTCCTGTCACGTGATGGCATCTTTCATTTATAACTCAGCAGGAGACCCTTGTCAGATGTGCCTCTCCACTCAACTCTGCTTCCAAAGCATGTGAGCTGAATATTTACTCCTTTGTTTACAGCCCGTCCAGTTTCAAGTAGTTCATAACCAAAGAAATTAGTCAAGAGTAACTAGACAAAATCTAATTATCAGATGAGAAAAATAAAACTCATTTGATGAGAGTAGATTTTTATTGCAACTCTACACTGTATAGATGCTCAAGATCAGATGTTAATAATATGACTGACTGAATGGCATATCTCTGTGAGTTCAAAAGCAGCCTGGTCTACAAGAGCTAGTTCCAGGACAGGCTTCAAAGCTACAGAGAAACCCTGTCTCAAAACAACAACAACAACAAATTAATAATAATAATGATAATAAATCAACCTGGACATATCAGATCATATCAGTACAATGAATATTTTCCTATTCACTTAGAAATTTTATTGCTAAACTGGTCTTCAGTGCCATGAATTAAGATCCAAGTATCATATATATAAATAGCTATAAAAATAATATAGTTACATGAAGATAGTAAAATTCAGAATTGGAAGACAAAGCAGTGAACAACACATGAAGAGTAAAGTTGGTTGTTTACAGTAGCCCAGAATAATTGGACAAAGAATGGAAGTGTTTTCATAGACTATGAGGGAAATGTTATGCTGACTCTGAGGTTACAAGTAGCTAACTTTACCAAGCTTTTAGATCCAAGATGCTTGAACGCTTTGTGTAGAGCAACAGAGGGGAGGAAGTTGTCGTTAGTCTGCTATTCTGTTGTGAATTCAACCATGTAGCCACAGCGTGGTTTTGGGGGAAGGCTTGAGAATATCACCATCTCTCAGGGGAGAGCGAGTCTGAGTTCTAATCATTTATTTTATGGAAAAGATGTTAGGGTAAGACTAACAACTTCTCATCACAGTGGACTACATTAGCATGGATACTAGCATATAAACATTTCCATTCTTAAAAAAATTATCAGCAGAGCAGCTAACGACCCTATTGGAGCTAGGGCTTAGCCTCCACTATAGCTCAGCGTACAGTTATTCATTTCTAATACCTTTTCTTAGAGTCATTTTGACTTTTAAATATTTCTACCTCTAGAAATGCAGAGTTCCCAGAAGTTAAGTTCTTTAGGGGAATTTAAGAATGAAATTGATCTTGGGTCTCTGTATTCTTCATCTCTTTACACTAAAGCTTCTTCTTCCTCCTCCTCCTCCTCCTCCTCCTC
>LOJH01024444.1:11329-24851 GCA_001685095.1 Ellobius talpinus
TCTATAGACACATATATCTGAATGCTTGATCAAGTAGGGATAGGTGCTACCTAAGAAGGATTAGGAAGCATGGTCTTGTTGGAGGAAGTGTGTCACTGGGGCAGGCTACCGGGTTTCAGAAGCCCAGTCCAGGCCCAGTGGCCTTCTCTCCTCCTAGCTGCCTGTGGATCTGGATGTAGAACTCTCAGTTACTTTTCTAGCACCATGTCTGCCTGTCTGCTGCCATCATTATGACAACGGATTAAACCTCTAAAACTGCAAGTGAGCTCCAATTAAATGCTTTCTTTTATAAGAGTTGCCACAGTCATGTTGTATACATTCTTCACAGCAATAGAACACTGACTAAGATACAAGGTCTCCATAGGATGAAATCAGTCCCTTAGGGTTGGTACAGTAGTTGTGACCCCTTCAATCTAGAAAGATCGTATACTTCAAGGGAGACTTTAAAGCCTAAATATGTTGAAATACAGAATGCTTCATCTAGGTCACTTACCTGTTTTATTACACTTAAGATTTTTTCATACAGAATTTTGATACAATTCTTTTAAATAGTAGAAACAAAACAATAATATAATAAAACACACTGATATAGTATCTTTAAAATACACACAAATACTCATAATATTAAACTATTAAGAACTATGACTCTGGTCTTATGGCTCATTAAAATCTCTTGGGCAGTCTGGGGAGATGGATCAATATATGAAATGCTTGGTTATTCAGGAGCATGCACACACACTGGCTCACAAACATGCACCCATATACATGAGAACACATATGCATACCACATACACACAAGCATATACACACAGATACACTCATACATTCACACAGATGCATACACACATACACACACATACATACACACACATACATTCTTACTGAAACAAAAACAAATCATCTGAAGCATGCAATAACCATCGATACTTAAACATCACTCCAAGGATCTGATCCAGTGGATCTAAGAAGGGCCACAGAAACATGGACTGTTTTGCTTCTTGAGTTCTTCACATGTAGAGCCTGAGTTCAGAACAACTGAAGATGGGTGTGGAAAATGACATAGATGTCATCTTCTCTGTTCCTTAGTTGAGGATCTGGAATAGGTGTTACAATACAATACAATACTCAGCAACATGTATCAGAGTTGTAAGTTCATGGGACTTGGAAGCCAAGTCTAGAGACTCGGTTTCATACTCTTTCTGTAAAATGTCTTACGGAGAGAAAATGAACCAAAATGCAGTAGGAGTCCTGGGGGCAGAGCAAATTGTCAACAGGTGGCAGTGTAGATATTCCTAAAATCTATACAAGGAAGGGCACCTTCTTCCTCTCCTTGCGCATGCCCAAACCAAGGCTTGACTTGAATAAAAATGCTTTCTATGAAGTTCAATGAGAAGTGGAGAATCCTGGAAGAGATAAATCTATGAACAAGACTACTCAACTACCAAACTACAAAGGCCTTGTGAGCAGGCACAGGGTTGCAACTTTTAATAACACCCCCAGTTACTAGGCTAATGCTTATCAGAATGCAAAGCTTTAAGAAATACCAAAATAAGACTAATAAACAAACGCAAAACTCAATAAGTGATATTTTCATTTTCCTGGTTTTAACAGATACTAACATTCAGTTCGATTCTATGATATGAAATACTGCATCATACCTATATCTCTTTAAAAAACCCAAATTTCTCTAAGCATGAGGAGGAAAATATACTCTGGTATACATAAATGTCCATCCATGTAGATGACCTGAAGAGGTTGGCACAGCTATTCAGTGATTGTCTTATTTCGATCTCTGCCACATGAGGGACAGGATCATACTTGGAATACTCAGGCTAAATAACAAGAAATATGTTTACTATGTATTCAGAAAATGATGGTTAATGTATAAAGTTGAGTACATGGTCTAATTTAAAAATAAAACTTAGTAAGATTTTTTTTGACATTTAGTCACACTTAACTAGCAAAACCTGATATGCTGCTTAGCCACAGCCATAAACAGGGCAACATTTAAAGAGAATTACCTTTGTTGTTGAATCCTTTTCCTTTAATCTGTTCTTACTTCTAATCTACTTAATGAAACCTCAATCTTCAGAATCATTCTTAATTAGAATATCCTTTTGAAATCACTGTTCCTTTTGTAAGGAAAAGTTAAACCTTTGAGATCACTCCGGACACCACAGTTAGCACAACTTTATTTGAAATCAAAGCCACCGCAGGCACTCAGCCTTGCCTGACCTGGTCCCATTGCACGGGAAACCAAGGATAAAATTTTGTTTCATCTTCTCCAGACATGACAAAGACAAGAAAGGAAGTCTGTGTCTGTCATTTGCTCCCTCCACATCAATGTGTGCCTCCTACAGCTGTACAATATTTCCTACTGACTAATTATTGGTCTTTTTGAGACTCTTTCGTAGTATGTGTGTATGGGCACAAATGTACACATGTACCTGACCCCTAATGCTATATTAGCTTTTGCCATCGGTAATTGGGCTAAGTATTGGGTGAACACTAATTAGTGTCAAGGGCTAACCGTTAAAACAACTCATCCAGTATCATCCTGATGCAGAATTTGCAGTTAAACATGTTTCTGCTAATGGCAGGATTCTTGTCTTCCTTAAAGAACAGGAAACGTCCTATGCTAATCAGACAGACACTTAGTCATTGAAACACATTTCTGAGACCAAGACATACATCACTTTTTATTATAGCCGGCTCATTTATACTCATAGCTCCAAGAACAGGCTTGGGTTGGCACCAGCTGTTGTTAAGTTCCATGTTTTTGCCTAGCTTTCAGGTCTACTAAAGTGGCCATTTGTATGTTCCTCTCTTCAGAAGAAGGGGACAATTTCTTTAAGCTTTTGAGATTTGGTATTTCTTAGTAAGTTGTTAGAGCGGCTCCATGAAAAGCAACAGCAAAGCTACAACCACACTCAGCCTCAAAGCAGGAGCCAGAAGTTCTGTGTGTATGGAAGCAAGGGACCTTTAGAACATTTAGATTCTTAAATATGTCATAACTACCTACTATCAGGAAGATTAATCAGGATAATAATGTTCTTTTCTGAAGGCAGGAGTCCTTTCTTCATACTTAACCTACTCACAAAGAGGAGGTTAAAACTATGCACCTTAATCTGAGTCTATTACAATACCCATAATTAAAATGACTTTTATCTGGAGTGTTCAAGGAAGATGACTTTTTTTCTCCTGAAAATTATAAAAAAATAACAAAATGACACGGAAAATTTTGAAAAGATACTGTCTACTAATTCCATCTCTCTTTAAAAGGTCAAACAGGAAGAATTTTCCTCAGGGTGACCATGTTTGGGAGGCACAGAATCACTTGAAGAATTCACTTAAAACGCAGGTGTATAGGTTTGCCTCACACAGTCCGATCTTCATGATTTGGGGTTCAGGTGCAGGGCTGCTTCCCTGGTTACTGGGGTGATGTGTCAGAATGCAAAGCTTTGAGAGACAACAATTTCACTCACTTTTTTCTTACACAATTCTTAGCTCTGCCTTCCAGCTCTGCCCTGGGCTCCTGTTAAGCACTGTATAAGTAAATATGCTACATCTATGATGCATAGCCTGGTGAAATTCACAAGATCTGCATTTAAATCCCAAGTCTTCTCTTAAATGAATTTATTCAGATAGATTCTTATAATACCATTAACGGACCAAAGGGCAGTAGCTTATTTATAGCTTCCATCAGGTGTTACCATATTGCTTTCTTCTAGTGTTAAAAATTTTATATTTAAATCATCAGATTAAAAGAACCAGTATTTACCACAATGCCACCAGTACTGTGTATCTGAGTTTATTTTTACTTTGTTCTGCTAATTTAGTCAGTGTAAAATGGTATCTTAAGGTGGATTTAATTTATACTTTGTGCATTGCTCGTGAAGATTAATGTTTCCTCATATTTATTTGCTATTGATAAGTTTTCTAGAGTTAGTCAAACTTTTATGTCTCTCTTTGGGTTTAGAGCAAGGCTTACTGTTTCCACCTTTATTGTCAAAGCAATGAGTAACTGGACAAAGATCAGACCAAAAACCAGTGATAAAGCCAGGACCAAGGCTTAAGGCATCCATCAAGCATGGCACTTTGGCCTGAACTACTGTGGTTTTAAGGCAAAAACCTTAAGTTTAAACTTTAATGCAAGTTGAAAAAGATAAAGCAAGAAGGGCTCCAAACCAGGTCCTTTATCAGAGGTTCCTATCCAAGGAGTTTCTGGGACACCTTTCTTCAGAACATGATCTGGAAGGGCCGCAGGATGCTGGACTAACAATGGGAAGCGTTTCGCTGCTGCTCTCAACCATGGCCCTGGAGAGGAGTAGAAGTGCCAGCATCCTTTGTAGTCCTGTTTTGAGGTGAAGTCTCTCTTTCCAGCCACATGGACTAGCCATTAGGTAACCGCTCAAGGGAAGGCACTGTGGGTTTAGATGAGGTGGCTCTTGTCAGCCGAGAGTACACTGGCTCTTGTCAGCCGAGAGTACACTGTCACAAGGCACAGCACCGAGAGCTCTCAGACACCGCCATTACCTGTCAACTGTTTTCCTGCCAAAGAGCTGAAAGCTCCAGACCCAAAGAGGGGACCCGAGGGGTTGAACAGTGTGTCCTCTGTCGAAGACTCTTTAATTTATTGTGACTATAACGTCTTTAGTGGATGCTCTGGATCTAATTATTACAACTGTTCCAAACCTTAGTACCTTAAAATAGCAATAATAAGCCGAAGGATGAAAGGAACGCTGTGAAATCCTGTCTTCTGAGCACAGCATGGCCACTGCACTCACGAATTCAGTGCTGCTGTGGGCTCCCTCCCTGTGGAAGAGTTACATAAGGTCAAGCCAATAAGATTAGCTACCATCCCAAAAGGCAGCAAATGGACTCAGTGGATTACAAAAACAAAGGAAGGGACATAAAGAAAGGGAGTAACATGTCCAGGTTCTTATGGGGAGTTGAAGTGCAACCAAGATAGATTGTTTACATGGATGAAATTGTCAAAAATAAATAAAAGATATTTCATTTAAAAAAAAAACTCCAGCAATAAAAAAATGCAAATGGTGTCTTTTTTGAAAGCTGAACTGGGTAGCTCTTTGACCATTCTTACTGATGGTTCCTTTCTGCTTACATTCAGCTAGCGAGCCAGCTGTAGGGCTGGACTTTTCTGAAATGTGAGGTGGCTGGGGTAACAGTTCATGTAGATGCTCAAGTTGGATGTATTAAGAAATACCGAAGACATTAGTGAGGCCCACCTTTGGGTGTGTCTGGGCATTTACACAGTGGGTTGACTTAGAAGAGAAGACCCACCCTGCATGTAGGTGGCACCGTCTTCTGGGCTAGTGTTCTAGACTGAGTAGAAACTTAACTAGGAGGGAGCCAGCTAAGCTCCCATATTCTCTTCCCAATTCCTGTTCTGCTTGGATGTGAGAATTCCCAGCCACCTGCCACCTTCCCCGTGCCTTCCCCACGGTGAACAATTTCCTCTGAAACTGTGGGGCTAAACAAACCTCTCCTTCCTTTAGTTGCTTCTTGCCAGGTAGACATAGCAATGAAAAACTAACTAATACAGCTGCCCTTCTCATGTTCTCTCCAGAAGTCTCGGGATCTCTTCTTGGTGTGGCCCTGACATCTCTGTGGAGTACCCTTGCTTGAGCTCTCCAGTAAGGCATCTTGAGACTGAGAACCAGATCTGAGCTCCAGAATTTAGAACAGCTCCCTCATCTCAGTACTGTGAACACAGGAGAAAGGATGATTATGGAGAATGGGAGCTACTCATCTTCGGCATCGTAGACCATTTAGGGGCATCCCTGTCCTTCATTGACTAGCTGCCAGTAGCATTCCTCCAGTTGGGGTCATGAGGAAAATGTCCCTTGACAATGACATCATGTCCCTTTGGAAGAACAATAGGCAATTTCTATTGAGAAAGTAGTGATTTTGGAAACAAACTTTTCAAGAGGTTCTGGTAAATTCTGTTAATGAAGGTAAGTCCTAAAGGATGTCTGGTTTTAACACATATGAAACCAGGAGACACAGTTCCTGAGCAATGAACAATAGAGGAGAGAACTAGGTTTTGAGGGTCACAAGAGTACCCTAATATTGTAATGTAGAAGGGGACTTGGTTTTTTAAGGTCATAAAGAAAGTTATGGGACCAACAACCAAGCCCATGTCAGTCTGTCAGCAAGGCCCATACTCTCTACTATCTGAGCGGCCTCCAGCACATCAGGTGCCAAAGGGTTACTTTTAGCAATGAACTACCCTCAATCTCCTCCAAAACCATGTTAGAAAAAGAGAGAGGCTTTTCTCAGACTTAGTTACAGTTAATGAAGAAAACATTAATCACTTGAAGTGCTATTTGAAACTCATGAAACCGAAATGAAGCGCAATATGAAATGTTCATTTATTTCTGAGGGATTTACTTTGTTACATTCAATCACTCAATCCTCTTTCCCTTGAAGTTTGAAGGGGAAAGAACACTCATTTTTTAAACAGGAACTTCTTCTCTGAATGATACAAATAACAGCTTCTTTCTCTTGAGGGTACGATGGCTGGGGTCCTTAGTAGGATATCTATCATGTTCCCTATATATCAGGGCAGAGTTCTTTGAACAATGATCAACAACTGTACTTCCCATCAGAACCATAGCCCATTAAGACCATACCTTCAACCAGACAAGCATCTGACTGGACTTAAAGACTGGTTCTACCACTTACCGCTTAAACAATATAGATATTGAATAGTCATAAAATTTTTAGAACTTTGGCTATTGTATCTCTAAGTTTGATGAAATTATGATTACCCTGTAGAAATTGTGTTGAGGCAATGAAATGTGTATATACTTGGTCCCTCACTGGCCCTTCCTGAGAAAGGCATGAATTGCAGTGGGTGTCATAGACCCAATCAAAAGGGTTTTTTTTAAGTTACAGGCAGATTAACTCATGTCTTATCGTCATCTCTTAGGGAAATCAGCATCAGGTTGCCAGTGGACTAGAGCACATCCTGCCATCGCCATGGCTTGTTTATCCTGTAATGTAAGTTTTGAACAATATTCTTCTCATGATAACACCCCCAATGTGTCTCCAGTCCATTGGTTGTAATTCTTGCAACTGGCCCTCAAATAGCCTTCTTGGGGAAAGCTTAAGGAAAGGCACGATGCAGCTTTTCTCTGTGTCTCCTGCTATGGTCCAGAGACACACAGTGACTTTTCTCTGGCATCATTCACCCTTGGGAAACTGAAAACAGAGGAACAGTGTGGCTCTCCCACTCTCCACTCTTTGCATTCTCCAAGCAGAAAATGAAAATTAGAGGGTAGGGGAGGAAAGAATAAATTGATGTCTAGAAGTCAGTCTCCCTCTGTTACTGGAGAGAGTCTCATAGCCTCCAAGTGTTCTGTGAAATGCACTGTGAAGTCTTCTCCGTATGGTATCCCTTATATTTTTATAGGGAGAACTGTTTCATCTGAAATGTTTAGGACCTTAATGTGCTGGTTAATTGAGTGCTTTATTCAACAGGAAGGCATCAGACGCTGTGTGCATGGAATTGTCATTTTTAGCGTCAGAATATGGCAAAGGTTTTTCAAACAAAATTTTAATCAAACATAATTTAATATTTATCTGATAGCTGTAAAGGAATGGTAAATTTTTGTATTGCCTCCAAGGCAGGATAAGAAACAACCAATTTCCAAGTCTTATAAGGACAAATATGTGGATTATTGGAGGTTTCTCGTTGAGATAATGAAAATGACACAGACTCCTCTGGCAGTTCAACAGATCTGAGTGAAATCCTGATTGTAGACTTAGGAGCTGGCTATACTTGGGCAAAATAATCTCCACAGCCGTAAGGTTTTTTTAATCTATAAATTTGATATAATGGCTTTGCTTTAAGGTGGTAATCAGATAATGGTTGTAAAGCCCTTAGCACAAGCCTGCTTGCCTCAGAGTACACACTTAATCAAGTCAACTCTATTTTCTCCATTTTTTTCCTTTCAATTCCCCTTCAACTCCATGAAAAATAAAATACGCAGAGGACCATTCAGGAGAAATGACAGAAGCTCTAGTCTTTCTCATGGAGAAGACCTTTCTGGAGAAGGTGTTGAAAGGTTATGCATATGGAGTAAAATGAGTGGGAGGTGAGGGAGTGCACCTTCTGCAGGACCACATCATGGCCTCCTTGTGGTCAGGGACACAGGCCCACTAGAGAAGCCAATTCAGAATCCTGGCTTTACTTAGCAGTAAGATAGCTCAAGCCTGGGTTTAGGCAACTGCTCGTTAGAGTTTCTTTTACATGCAAAGATACCCGGTGAAGCTGTAGAATTTGGGTTTAGGTTCATACACTCTGGTCCCAAACAGTCTTACTCAAGTGCAATCTGAAGAGGCAAGTGGAGCTCTTGCCTGCACTTTATGGGGTGAGCTCAGACAGACACCAAGGCTCTGTCCTCAGTCACCGCTGGCACTGAAGAATCAAACTATGTGCTAGAGATGTCAACTCAACTTCTGAGCTTGCTAGTAAGTCAGCTAACTATTTTCAAATGATAGTGAAGGCCCCACTTTTTTCGCCGACCAATTATTTATGACTCTCAATATCATTTAAGTCAAGAGGAGGCAGATCTTGGCTTATATAGGTAGACTCTCCAGGGATAATCCCCCTTGCCTGGGTCTCAGCTACACAAAGCTGAGGAAGAGACATAAGGGTCTACCAAAGGCTGGGTTTGAATGCAGGCTCAGCTCTCAACACTCAGCAGGAAACAATGGCTAGATACCCAGCAGGAGGCAGTAGTGGTTAGACACGTGTAGATTTGCAACTCAGTGTTCTGGGGTTTTTTTTGTTTTTTTTTTTTTTGCCTCTCCTCTATCAACAGTGTGATCTCAGTCTCTCTTTCATCACACTGAAGTGGAGATAAAACTACTGACTTTGTTAGGTGGTGGAGAGATTAAATGGGACAGCATAAATTATGTTCCCCTCTCTGCACAACTTCTTTCCTTGGTTGGAAAGCTTTAAGAAATTGTGGGCAACATTCTACACATGTCCCATCTCCCTTTCTTCCCAATCAAACAAAATAAAACCTCTGGTTTTATTCCTGGGCAACCTGAAGTTTGACTAACCAACGACATCTACTAACCTGCCTTAAAGGCACTAATGGCCAGTAAGATTAAAGATGTAAGCAATTAAGTGAGGCTTTGTGGATGGTACCCTTCAAAGCTTGGCTTTCCTACCTAGGAACAAGACACAGCAGGCACAAGCCTGGTGCCAGTGATGTTTGCTGACTAAACAACAGGAACAATAAAAATAGAGACAATTAACACTCATGAACATTTACACTTTGCCTGTCAATGTGCTAAGCCTTTAGTTTTCTGTTTAACCCTCAAAATAATCCAACATTTTTTTCTACTATTTACACGTTAGCAACCTAAGGCTTAGGATACATGAATAAATACATGTAGATGTTAATGAATGAGCAGATGAATTAATGCGTGAATGGGAGGGCCCACTGGACTTAAAGGAGAATTGGAGGCATTGGAGGGGGTAGGTAAGTACATTAGTTTCCTGTTGCTGCTGCAGCAACCGTAATCATGACCACTTTAAGCAGCATGCATTTGTCATCATATGCACAGTCCTATGGGTTAGAAATCCAGTATGGGTTTCATTGGCCTAAAATTAAGGAGAAGCAGGGCTGGGGAACACCCTGGCGTCCATTTCTTCCCTGCTTCTTTCCCTTTCTTGTAGAGAGTCTGCCCACATTCCTTGGTTTAAGCTCCTTCCTCTGTCTTCAAAGCCAGCACCATTAGACAAGCCTTTCTAATGTATTGTCCTTCCATGTCTGTTTTCTGTTCTTTTAGGGACCCTCTGATTATTATGAGACCATTCAGACATCATAACCGTCATTGTCATTATTGTGGTGTGTGTGTGCACAATCTGGAGTGTCAGTTCTCCTTTTCTATCCTGTCTCAACCAAAGTCTCTTTTGTTGTCCACTCGTGTGCCCACTAGACTAGCAGGCTCTCAGTTTCCTCCTATCTCTATCTCCTGTTTCTCCATAGAGACATACTGGAGTCACAGACCCACGAGCGTCTTACGTGGGTTCTGGGGCTTTGAACTCAGGTTGTCAGGCTTGCACAGACAAGGCTTTGCCCACTGAGCCATCTTCTCAGCCCTGGGCCACCCAGTTAACACAGAATGTCTTTCTTAAGGGCAGTTGATCAACAGACAGAGTGCCATCCACAATTGTAATTCTCCTTTGCCACATGGGGCTCTTATAATCATGGATTCCAAGGATTCCAGTGTGAACGTCCTAGGGGACCAATCTGTTCACCGCAATACATTTCTACAAGAGATTCCCTGTCATTCACGGGAGCATTTTTGCCATAGGAGCTTGCTGCACACCCCTGACTCCATGGCAGGATATCAGATCTGTGATTCAAGATCATAGGAACACAGGAACACAAGGCCACTTGGCTCATCTTCCTGGCATGGCATAGTGGGTGCAGCTGCGGTCACACTGTGCCACACTGCCATCCTCCTGATGTAAACTCGCAGTCAGCAGTTTGAGGGAAGAATAGGAATGATGCCGGCTGGTCACATCTAGTGATACATTTTAAGGATTCTGGGAGTTTCCTAACCTTATACCCAATGCCACTTGGCCATGGGAAGTCATTTTCAAGGAGTTCATAAGAAGAATGGGAGGAATGTGTTGGTTGAGCCAAACTTCATGTACAATTTTTATATTTCATGCCTTTAATTAGACTTGAGGAATGAATTGCAGAGAAAAAGGCTGAGGTCCTGAGATGGAGGGTGACCAGCACCCAGTGGCCCACCCCCTTTGTGAAAAAGTGGCAAGTAGAATCTGGGATTGTCTAACCAGCTGATGGTTTACCAATCAGCCCCCCATGGCAGGGCCCTCTTTGGTCCAGTGCTTCTCATATCAGAACCTCTTCATGACCTTACCTGTGCCTTGAGTTCTTTCTCTCTGTTCAAATTTCTGCTGCCTTCCTGAAGCAATCTCCCTCCACCCCACCCTGAGTAGACCACATAGACTTCCAGGCTCCTCCATCGTCCATCTCTGCCCTTCAACAGGGACTGGTGTCTCTGTTATGTCCACAATGGGTCTCTCTCACTGGACTTGGGTAAAAAACTTCCGATCATAGCTGCCATTTACATCTTCACTCACCTCGTCCCCTATCGAAGCCGTAAAATCTTTCCCACTGAGGGCAATCTCTAAAGCTTTGCTGTTGCTTCAAAGGCAACTGGATACTTTGAGGTGACCCTACTCTACAAGTGGTCTTCTTTAACCATTTTCTCTTTGCATAGGAGACCCCAAAGCAAATCAGCTATCTAACCCTTAATATGTCCATGATTTTCTAAATTAATATTTTAGGTTCTCCTATGTCCCTGCTCAAGTTTCTGATAAGGATAGAAATGTTGCCTTCTTGTCAATTAAAAAGCAGAAGACAAATTTGTTGGTACTTGAGCTATCCTTGATATTTCAACCAGTTGAACTGCTCCAGGTAATACCAAACAATTCACATTTATAATACTGAGCGGCTCTGTCCCCTTCAGGGTCTGTCCACTACCAGCCCAAGGAGCAGATGGAAGTTTTATGCCCAGCTGAACATTGCTAAACACTAGTGTTTGAACAGAAACATCCACAGGTCACATCTCTGAAATAAACAGATAATTATAGTTAGTCCCTGCTGACTTCCACCCCCACTCCTGCCCAACACACTGAAAATAAACATTGTTCCTTTCCAGGATCTTGTAGAGTGGACAGGGGCTTCCATGGAACTCTCTGGAAAACAGATCTATTTTGGGGAATGAAAACACTGGGAACAAACAAGATATGTGTTTCTAGAGCTTCAGGGGAGCGGCCTCAGAAGCTGCATGCATGCAGTCCCAGGAGACAAGGTGCCTTTGGTGTTGGGAGTTCAGCACTTATCTGAAGGACTCTGCCCATTCTTGCATTCACTTGACCTTGGGACACTTGCCTTAGCAGCTACTGTGCATCAGAAGCTGTCCTGGGCACATCCACATTTCATTTGATCTTCCCCACAACCCTGTGTGTTACAAATTTCATTTTTCAGCCAGCAAATCTCATAGTTAAGGGATGGAATTTCTTGCTCAGGGCTCCTTCATAACGAAAGAGGCAAAAACCAAAATTGGAAAGCAAAAGACTCACTTAATTCGATGTGCTCTTCCACACATATCTATTTCCGAATGACCTTGTGCCAGGCACTGTGCCCATTAAGAAGCTCGGCCACTGGGAAAAGTCAGCATCCCTGCTGCAGGCCTGGGCTTTAATGGAATGGCCTAGCCAGACAGGACATGCTGAGTCTCTGGGGCTGAGTCCAAGGAGGAATCTGTGCCCTGGAAAAACTCGCTTTCATTTTGGCATTATCCTCTTTCCTAGGGTGAAGGTAATTACAGGATCACTAAACATGGTTTTACAAGACATTCCCTTTCTCCCAAGTCTGGGAAGGATGCCCCAGAACCCCAGGCTCCCTCCCTGCCAATCTCCTTCGACATGGCCTTCATTATTTCCTCATTCAGAGATGACTTTCCCCTTCCCGTTTTCTATGAAATTTCAACTTGTCCTTTAAGATCACTTCATGTAACCGCCCAGTGAGGCCTCTTCTGTACCCAGGTCATAGTGGATGCCTCCTTCCTCTGTGCACCAGAAGCTGCTGCCTCCTGTCTGAAAATGGACCCTCACATAACCCATGTTCTTCTGCAGTACGGCTAGCAACACTTAGAGTAGTAAGCTGGGGCTTAGGTCAATCCTGGAGCAAAGTTTAAGAGTCCAGTCATCATGTGGAGCAAGAGCATTCGGCATGGAAGAGCTGGCCATGACCATGGCAGGGCTCAGTTTTCTGTCTTCCATCCTTCCGTCTTCCCCTTCCTCTGGTCTGGAGTGAGCCAAAATACTCTTTTTATTTTCTTGCTTGTTTTATTCAAAACTTGGTTTATGTTTATTTACTCCTTCTTTATGAAAGAGACATGTTTTACTCCTTAAGACATATGGCAAGGTAGAATTCCACAGGTCATGAGACCTGCTTTCTCAAAGGACTCCACTTACCCATTCAGCATGGTCAAGGAGGGGTACTCAGCCCCTCCGTTGACACCAATAGGGATAGTATCTCATCACTGAGATAAGTATATGACCATGACTTTGATGATAACAGTGGTCACTGTGGTCACACTGCCTGCCCTTGTCATCTGCCTTCTCTTCCAAAGGTACCTGCTTGGGCTCCTTATTTGGCAAAATGACCTCTGGAAGCTATATATGGTCATTTCCAATTTTCTGGACATAGGATCAAAGTTAAGTGTTGGTCATTTCATCCTACCCGAGAGCTTACATGTAACTGGGGTATAAAATGGGGTCCTAGGATTGCAATGCGAGCCTCCCAAAGGCCATCATACAGACATTAATAGAGCTCCTGAAAGTCTTTAATGTCAGTCAATAAAAGTACATGGAACTTGACCAAATCATGTACCCCAAGGTTTTTAGATCTTTGTCTTTTAGGCACACACACCCCTA
>LOJH01024446.1:0-12794 GCA_001685095.1 Ellobius talpinus
GAAGAAGAAGAAGAAGAAGAAGAAGAAGAAGAAGAAGAAGAAGAAAGAAGGAAGCATGCTTGTAAAGAACCCAAAAAGCATAATGAGCATCTAAGAGATTTTAACCAAGTGAGAGACAAAGCTAAACATGTGAGCTGTAAGCAACTGTGCTCAAAGGGAACTCCATAACCTTAGATATACAAACTAGAAATGAAGAAAGGATGAATATTCATTATGTAAGTGGCCACCCCAAGATGACATACAAATAAAATCAAACCTAAGGCAAGTTGTGATAGAGATAAGAGCAGATATTTATGAATAGAAAACAGGGTTAAAATTCAAAATTGGGGGCTGGGAGCTGGCTCAGTGGGTAAGAAAGAACACTTACTGTGCAATCGTGATTGTGAATTCCCACCACGTGACCACCAGTGCTTGGAGGCAGAGGCAGCATCTCTGAGACTTTGTGACCGTGAGCCTAAGGGATGAGAGACAGGGATACCTGGCAACCGGTGAGCTCAGGGTCCAGAGAAAGACCCTACCTCAAAGGAATAAGATGTAGAAAAATGAAAGATACTTCCTTCTCTTGCCTTTGTGTCCATGCTCACACACACACACACACACATATACACAGAGGGAGAGAGAGAGAGAGAGAGAGAGAGAGAGAGAAATTTTTTTGAGAGATTAGTAAGAGCCCACGCTGCCTTCCTAGAGGACCCCAGTTGGGTGTCCAGCACCAGCATCAAGTGGCTCACAACTGTCCATGACTCCAGCTCCAAGGGATCTGACACCCTCTTCTGACCTCCACGGGCACTATACTCATGTGCACAAACCCACACACAGGTACACACATATACACATAATAAAAAGTAAAATCTTAAAGAACTCCAGTACAGACCTTACACAGACTCAATTACACATTTCCACAATGGCTTCCTTTATTGTTGATAGATGAAAAGGGATGATAATGAGTATAGATAATGTAGATAGTAATGTCTGCATATGTATTTAAAATAGGCAATTATTTCAGAACATTTTTATATTTACACACATACAGAGAGAGTGAGAGAGAGAGAGAGAGAGAGAACAGCACAGAGAGTAATCCTGTCTCCTATAATCAACTGTCCTGATGTAAACATTTTACCTTACTGTGGTACATTTGTTCCATGAATGGATCTATATAGCTACATTATAATTAACTAAAGTCTTTGTATGATTTATATTTCATTTTCTGTCCAGCGTCCCTTTATATTCCTAGATATAATATTCTGTAAGTTGGCATATCTCCTCAGGGTCCTTAACTGTGGCAACTCTCAACCTTCCCTTGCTTTCGATGGCCTTGATAGTTTTGAGGCTTAACGATCAGGTTGTAAGATGCACTTCTATTGGAATTTGGTTGACGTCTTCCTCATGGTTATCCATGGGTTCTGTGTTAGGGAGCCAGTTTACAAGGTGAAGGGCCACTTGAAATCATCACAGTTTCTTAGGGATGTGTCTTAGTCACTGTTCTATTGCTGTGAAGAGACACAATGACCAAAGCAATTATTATACTTTCATACTTATCTCCTAGGTGGGATGATCGATATATTTTTAAAGGATTTATTTTATTTTTATTTATGTGTATTCATATGTGCATGCATATGCCACATGTGTACAGCATCCATGGAGGCCAGAAGAGGGCATCATGTCTTCTAGGACTGGAGTCCCAGATGGTTGTAAGATACCTGATATGGGTACTGGGGACCAAACTCGGGTCCTCTGGAAGAGCAGCAGCACTCTTAATCACTGGGCCATCTCTCCAGGCTCCAGAAATGTTTTATTTTGAACTTGTATTAACAGATGAAGGTTTGTACAGTAATGATTTGTATTGAAATAACAGAATGGCTGAAAGCATTTCTGAACTCTGAACTAATGTTTGCTGGGCACTTGGTACCATGTGCTCTCCTGCACATCTTTCCTGTGTGTGGCTTACTATTCTGCATAAAGAAGCAGACTCAGAGAGAATCGCGTTACTTGTAAGCCCCGTGTATTACTGTACATGTCTTACAAATACACCTTAAAAGTGGGAGTGAGTTTCTTGATGCTCTCCACAGGCATAGGTATGAGCCCTTCCATTCTTTCTCCCTCCATCTCTATAGTCTTCCATCTTCTCTTCCCTCTCAGCCTGGTTATACAGGAACTAGGTGTTGAGATGGCTCTAGAGTCTACCACAGAATCCAGGCTTGGGTTTTCCCATGGACACCTAAGTGCTCAGACACGAGGACCAAGAGGCCTGAGAGCCTGAGTTTGAATCCATAAAAAGCCAGGTAGGGATGTTCATGCCCTGCAGTCCCAGATAGCAAGACCCTGGCCATCTTAACAGCACCCCCACCTCCGCCTCACAGAAAGTGCCCTTACCACTCTGGGCATAAAGAGCACTCACACCTATGAGGACTTGAGAGACCTAGGAGCCTTATTCACACTCTGAGCAAAATCCCCCACCCAGATGTTAAAAGGCGAGAGGGCAAGGGACCAGGGGAAGATTCAGAAGCCGCTATGGTTGGAAAAGAAATCCTAATATGACCACCTGTGGACGGTTAACCCACCTGCCCCCACAACAACTGCCGGGGAGTAAGGTTTGGTAAGTCTCAGCAATGTCAGGATTCAACCACTGATACTCAAGGTTTGGTCCTCCTCAGGGCTATCTCTAGGCTCTGTGCTAGGTGCCATGATGAGGAGAAAGAGTGCTTGGGTACAGAATTTCACTGTTTTTGTTTTCTTTTTCTAAAACCCTATAAGGATGTGGGGTGGGAGGCAGGGGGTTATATCCTCACTTCACCATGGACATTAAAACTCCCAGAATCAGTAATTCTCCAGAAATGTTTCTGATCAGTGGTCACACTGTTTTATTCCACCTTGAGCTTTTTATGTGGATGAATTGACTAGAAGGAAGAGGAGGTCAAGGATGAGGAGGAGGAGGAGGAGGAGGAGGAGGAGGAGGGTTGGGCGCAGTAGAGCCAATGTCATGGAAAAAAGTCAAGGGACTAGGGCAATGGCACAGTGGATAAAGAATGCTTTCTGTGCAAGCACAGGGACTGAGTTTGGATCCCCATCCCCTACATAAAAGCCACATATGACTGAGCTTGCCTTTGTCACCCAAGCACTGGTGGGGGACAGAGAGAGGAGGATCCTTGGGGCTTGCTGGCACACAACCTAGTTCCAAGTTTAGTGAGAGACCCTGTCTGAAAAGAAAACTGTAGTGAGTAATATAGCAGAATGCCCAACTTTCTCCACACATCCACAGGTGAACACACTCACACAATTCATCCACACACCACTCACAAAAAAGAATTAAACTCCAGGCACCTAATATTAATTCCACTCCCAGGATTTGGAGCACCCTGGTTGATTAGAATGTCCAGTAATACCCAAGGAGGGCCCCAGAGATAATACTGAACACTCCAAGGTCCTGCATCTAGTAGGTCTACCTGCCATCTTCTGGATTGTTGTGCCTGGCATGGGACCCTCATTTGGAAACCTTATTTAGGTGGCATGTGCCCAAGGAAGTCATCTAGGTCAAGCCTTTCAGGCTACAGACTTTCAGTCTAGAGGAGACCACTTCAGCATCCCCACTTGCGTGTGTCTGACATCTGCTGCCACTTGGCCTATAGTGTAGACACAGAGGAGTCATGTGAGGTCTGTACGACTAGAGTTAGGAGTATGTGGAAAAGGACTGATAATCAGAGAGATGAAGTTATTCTCTCATGGTCACACAGACAGTGAGTCAGCAGGCTGTACAGTGCAGAAACCTTTACACCCCCCCTCCAGGCACACAATCCCTGCCTCAAGAACGAAAATAATACCTTTATCTTATCTTCTTCCATGTAACCCCCAACACCATGCCTGCCACATCCTAGGATCTAAAATAATGTTGACTGAAGTTTAGAGGTCTGGCCCCAATATTGAACTTGGGGTTTCCTTGTTGAACCACCTGAGCCACACTGGGCAGGAAATAAATAGACAACCCATGGTCAGGTATAGGAAGAGGTCCTGGATCTGTCCCTTCTCTGGACAATGCTGTTCCCTCCTTCTTTATCTGGTAACACCAACTACAATCTGTCCCCAGTTCTCAACTGTAGAGCTCCTCTCATTCATCACAGGCTGGTTTAACACTTACCACACATGCAGACAACTTGGCATTCCAGCTGGGTGATTATTTGATTATCATCTGTAGTCTGCCATAGTGTCCAACCTACGACTTACAGGTTACATGCATAGCTCTTGAGTTTGAATTTTGTAGATGTCAATGTTTTAACATAATGTCAAAAACCTCAGGAGGACCCTGCATTGCTCACAGTGGTTGTCCAGCACCCTCAATTATCTAGTATTGAGCAAATGTTATGTAAATGTGTAATAAAGTGAATAAATTCAAAGATGATTAGAACTGGTCTGGTCTTAGTGATGGACTGATCCTGTGCCCCCTACCCTTATGGTATCCACATGAATCCTGTGGTGGTTGGAAAGAAAATGAACCCGTAAGGGAGGGGCACCCATGAGAGGTGTGGCTTTGTTGGAGGAAGTGTGTCACCGTGGAGGCAGGCTTTGGGGGTCCCATATATGCTCAAGCCACACCCAGGGTCTCAGACCACTTCCTGTTGCCTGCAAGTCAAGATGTAGGACTCTCAGCTACTTCTCCCGCACAACAATACCTGCATGCTACTGTGTTGAACCATAATGGTAATGGACTAAACCTCTGAAAAATGTGAGCCACGTCAATTGAATATTTTTCCTTTATAAGAATTGCTGTGCTCATGGTGTCTCTTCACAGAAACAGAAACCCTAACTAAGACAATTTCCTTACATTGTAAAAGTCATCACCTACACAAAGAGGGCCTTTGCAGGTATGGTTGAATTAAAGATTATAAATAGGGAAAATTAGCTCTACATTCAGTCACATGTAAGGTCTTACATTTTTGTTATGAAAGCGAGGCAGAGGAAGATTTTGTTCACACACACATGCTTGCACACACATGCACTCACACTTGCACATACTCTCACATACATACTTCCATGAGGAATGTGACTCTGCTTACCTTAACTTTGGCATAATGAACTTGATCCAACTTCCAGCCTCCAGAACTGGAAGTTCTGTTAAGACAACCCAGTTTGGGCGCCTTTGTTCCAGCAGCCACAGGAAACTAGAGCACATGGACCTTCCCCTGCACCCCAACCGGCCTTCTTGCCAGCAACCGCCTCTGTGACCAGATAGTTCAGATTGAGAGAAGAGGGAAGAATCCAAAATAGAAACAAGAAATTGGGGAAAGGATGAAAGAGGAAGAGAGAGAGGGTGAGGTTAAAAAAGTCTAGACATCAGAACACATGCTCCCATGTAGGAGAATGAACCCACACTGCAGGAAGAAAAACCCAGGGACCGTGCTTGCCCTGTCCTGCTCCATGAACACTCCTGAGTGGAGGTGAGAGAGACTGAGATTCCCAAATCCTTTGTCTACAGTGCCTGACACAGCTGAGTCTGTGCAGCTGAGCTAGTCACCTGATAGGGAGGAATGCCGCAAGGAAGGCAGAGCCCCTGACATCAAACCAGGACCCCAGGAGAGTTGCACTACTGACTTAGGTTTTTATATGCAGTGGCAAGAGTTGGCCTGCGGAGGAAAATTCAGTGGAGAGGGGAGAGGCATCGAGTCATGAGCTCAGGACCACACTAAATCTAGCCAACCAGAAGGATCTTGGAAGCATGCCCTAGGACAGCCAATGGGCAAGCACCCAGTAATCACTTCTGTCACTTATAAATGTGACACAATAGTGACTACCTACGAGAATTTAATGACTCTCGGAGCAGCTGATCCTGATTTCCAGCTTTCCAAAGCACACCTTAGACTTTCCGCAGTTTATAACATGAACCAGGAATCATCTCTCTGAAATGCCATACCTTGTATCAGAGTATTAGTAAAATGTGTGGGGTATGTGTGTGTTTGTGTTTATGACTTACTAGATCCAAGAATTTTTGTGAATTTCTGAGAGTCATCAAAATTTTAAAGGTTTTGCTGTGTGGTGGTGGCACATGCATTTAATCCCATCACTTGGGAGGCAGAGGTAGGTGGAATTCTGTGAGTTCGAGGCCGGTCTGGTCTACAGAACTAGTTCCAGGACAGCCAGGGCTACACAGAGAAACCCTGTCTTAAAAATTTTTTTTAAAGTTTTAAGAAGTGTAAAAGTGGTCTCATCACTCACAAGAACTCTAAAAACATGCCACCAAAAAAGTTTATCTTTCTTTCATGGGTCCTGGTAATTTTCCAGTTGTGTTTTTGCTTTTGACAACCTGAGAAGAAGGTCTGGGACAGGGCAGTGCATATAGAAAGGCCGTTTGGTGCTGGTTACCAAGATACCAGGGGACATGTCTACTCCTTTCAAAGTAATGAAGGTGTCTCCCTGTTTGAAACATTTGGGGAAAGAAGGTGAGAAGACCATGGCTGGCTGTTCTTCTGTCTCCAAAGGTCAAGACGCCACAGAATGAGCCTGGGGGTGAGGTGTGAACCTGACATTGTCTTAACACAGCTCTTCCTCTCTGAGTTTCATTTTCTGGCAAATGGCAAGTGCTTCAAGACTGCCCTGAGGTCTTAGCTTCCCTCTTCCATGCCTTTCTCCCACGCACTCAACTGCTGGCTACGTGCACACGCTTCTCACCCGCCCTCCCTGGCCAGCCTCCAGTTACCATTTCTTGTATTTGTCATTGATTCTGTGAAAACGTTAAAATGGCACTTTCAAAATGTCCTAGGCTGGAGAGATGGCTCAGTGGTTAAGAGCATTGCCTGCTCTTCCAAAGGTNGTGGCTCACAACCATCTGTAATGAAGTCTGGTGCCCTCTTCTGGCATGCAGACACACAGAATAAATAAATAAACATTAAAAAAATGTCCTAGGAAGAGTGATGAGCCAGGACAGATGACTGACATCCTAGCAGGGATCCTGAGGATTAAGGCCCTGAAAAAGGGTGTCCAAACATAAGAGGCTGTGTTTAGTCCACACTGGATTGAAAAATACCCAATCTATATTAAAAATAATCACAGGAACCTCAATGCCTTACGTGATCTTAACATTTTCTTCTAAGCTGACCATTCTTGTATTGCATTGTTATTTGTTGGAGGTCTTGATCCCCCAAAAGTACCAATGTCTGATTCATTTTTCAATCCCACTGTGCCTAGGCAAGGGTATCTGACAAATATTTGCTCACTTTAATCCTGATAGGCTGGAAAAAGGGTTGCCATATACATTTTACAGCTAAGAATTCTGGGATATGAGAAATCTGTGAGTTAACCAAAGTCACTGATGACAACTGACAGGCCTAGAATTGAACCCCAGTTTGGGGTGTTTCTGTCCAGCATACTCACTGCCCTCAGGGGTGTGACAGAACACAGCCTTTAAATTCTTCAAGCCAAGATCTTTGAAGGGGTCACATGTACTTTCTGCATTACATACTGGTACCACCTGTTAGGAGTCTCCTGTTTTCTGGGTGAACTTGCTTGCTCATGTACAAATTTAAAAAAAAAAGGACAAGACAAGCCTGTTGTTTGAAAGACGCTTTGGATATCCATAATGAATCCAAACTGAAGTGTTGCGTGTTTGGTTCCACAATGACTATGGAGTGTCTCCTTGGCCTGCGATTGGTACAAATACAAACCTTCATTTGCATGAATGACTGTGCTGTGATTGGGAAACACCTTTCCTTAGAAAAGATAGAGAAATGGTTTCCTGAGGCTGAGTTTGAGCTGATGCATGTCTTAGGATCACTGTGCTTAAGTTGGATGAAATGAATCAATGGGATTCACCACTGTCTGGGTCACTGAAATGGGAGCTAAACATTGCTAAGCATTGTAAAATAGAGCCAAACATTGTCACATGCTGTTAGTACTATTAGTTCTGCCTTGAGCTTTTGTTAGGTTTTTAGTTAAAACACTCTTTTTAATGCTTTGTGTGAATTATTAAAACCATCAGAATCAGGACTGTCGGCAAGCCTTTCCCTTGCTCCTGGCTTCCTAGTATCCAAGCATTCCTCTTTGGAAAGCTGGCTGGCTGGTCTTATAGTAGCCTGGTTTCTTTGAACACGCCGCAAATGCCTTGAGGAAGCATCACTACAGTCAAAGCTGGGTTTTGCCTAAGAAGCATGGTGCTCCAGTCGTGGCTATTTCAAACAAGTCACACCCATCTTTCATGCTCTCATAAGTGTTGGTAAACTCTAGCAGCAAGTTCCATCCGGGCCAGAGGAGGAATATTTTCCCTTGGCAGCCCATAATTTTTCATTTACATGAATGACTCTGCCATGACTCATAGAAACTTCTTCATACCTTACTTCTGGCTATTGTAACAAGCTGTTTGGCTGACTTTTTGAGTGGGCTTGGAAATAATCTCCTAGGCTTCCAGTGCTGCAACATGATGCCTAATAAAAGATGATTCTGGAATGACCTTTACTCGCTCTTGATTCTTGTCATAAGAAGTGGACTGAGTTGGTAGCGTGAAGAAGAGATATCAGCGTGTCAGTGGGGGCAACAGTACCTCAGTGGTGGTGGCACAGCAGCAATGGCAGAGGTGCCAGTGCATCGATAGTAGTAACAGAAATTGGGTGTCCGAAGAAGTCCAGAGGACAGCCAGGAGGGGAGACAGTGGGGAACAGAAGCAGTGTAAGCAACAAGATAGAGTGGACGTATAGAGAAAACTTTAAGGACCTGAAGTCAAAGGACTATAGATCCTAGAAGGAGTTACAAAGCTCTGCCTAGCCCTATGGGTAAGAGGTCTTGACACCTGATATAGAAATATAGGAATAAGAATCTTAATACATAAGGCTCAAGACCTGTGACATTAGGCATTGCTAGGAGTCGTGGGTCCCCCAAAGCCAAAGCTTCAGAGTTATAACACAAGTTGGTACTGACTGCACTATAGCAAACTGCTGGGAACCAAGGCCTGCACTAGCTGCACCAGGTAACAGGCCATTGGCAGTCAAAGCCCAGAATAAAAGGCCCCCCCACTTGAGCACTTAGAGCCATGAACCTCTAGTCTCTAGGGCAGTGGTTCTCAAACTTTATGTTGAGACCCTTTAATACCATTCCTCATGTTGTGGTGATCCCCCCAACCACAAAATTATTTCATTTATACTTCATAACTATAATTTTGTTACTGTTATGTTTCATAATGTAAATGTCCAATATATGATCCCTGCGGAGCAGTCAAGACCCACGGGTTGAGAACCGCCACTCTAGCACCTAGCCCCATAAACTTCCAGCTCTGAAGACTTGGAACTGTAAGCCTCTGGATGTATCAGCTCAGCTCATACAGTTTGGGCACTTAAGGAGCCAGGTCTGTAATAAAATAGCTACCCTCACCTACTCCAGACAGCTGATAGGTAACATAAGTGCCATTTACAGAAGCCCAGAGAGCCCCCATGCAGGCCGACCCGGTCTCTTTCTTTCCCCAGAGGAACCACTGAGGGAAAGGCTTCAGATGCCACCATCTGGGCCACAGCTTCTCTCCCACTTAGTATTAGTTAGGATGAAGGCAATGTGTGTCTTGTGTGCTCCACAGGAGTGGAATCATACCACTGTGCCACAGCTGGGAATTCCTCTTGTAGGATGGCGAGTTTCCTTCTGTGAATCATCTTGAGGTGAAAGAAATAAATGAGAATGAGTGGGTTCCAGGAACAGAGAAAAGGGCCTCCTCTTTTGTGGAGCGGCCTGGAGAAGTTGAAGGTAGGGAGTGTTGGCCTGTCCCACTTATAGACTGCCCAGTGTAGAATGGAACTGGACTGGTGACCCTCCCGATGCCTGTCCTGAAGTGATAGATTTATTGCTTCAATATAATTATAATTGCCATGTCCTGAAGCAAGTATAAATGGCAATATCTTGGATATTTTTGATATCTGCACATGTCCCACAGCATTTTAAAATGCATCATGTCTGTGTACATGCTTGGAGCAGGTTGCAGCAACTCAGAGGTCTCTATGTTAGAGAGTGAAAGAGAGACATGCTGAGAACCTGCCAGGGGGGCTCTGGTCTGGAAGCCCAGCAACAGATCAACTTCCTTCATTTGGAAGACAAGGATTAGGGATGCTGTTATTTTTGAAAAAAGAGGAAATGATACCCTCAAAGACTGGAGAAGTCAAGGCCATCTGGGTTGTTGAAAGAAGGCATGCTCTTCTTTTAAATGACTGGGGACATTTGTGTGTGTGATCTGTGCTCAGTTGTTTCCATCTGAGTTCACAAGGAAGGAACAGTGTATGGTCCATACCCTCTCCTGCCAAGATGGTGCTCTGAAAAAATCACTCAGGTGAAGGGAGGTGTCCCAAGAACACAGGCCCCTGTCATGCATAGCACATACCACAGCCAGAGAGAAGCCACACAAATCCAGACTGAGGGACAGTGGTCTGGCTCCATCTATACAGCAAGTGGCAGGTTCTGCTGGCTATTTCTGTTAACCACATTTGCTCCACTGGTGAAGGCTACATCAGTTGTCTCCATGTTTTTGTGCCCAGCCTTCCAATAGCCCAACAAGATTATAATGGTTTCAATCATGCAGAGGCTAGTAGAGGCCCAAGACCTTGGGCTAAGGTCACATAGCTGGTAGTGGACAAGCTAGAATGAGGTGTCCCCTTTCCAAGGCCCATGGGCTCTGCTTTGAGTATTCATCAAGAGGAGGATCCTTGGCAGAGTGTAGGAGTGAGGAGGCTTTTAGCCCAAGTCTACTGCTTCAAGCTGCCAGCAAGACTTTTACCTTCACCAGGAAGACCAGCATATCTCCCCCACTCCTCCAAGCTAGCCGGCAGGACAAGCAGAGTTCCACAAGCTGAGCTGCTGAGACATGACAGACAGAAGAACTTGAATCTGGAAACCATGACTTGAATTCTGCAGAATGAGTGAGTCACCAATTACTTAGCTCCACAGTCCACAGTCAGTGTTCTGATTCTATTTAAAATGCAAATCTGCTCCCATCAACAAAGCAACCCAACTAAAGTGCACACAGCAGCAGCACCCTATTCAAGTCCCAGCCACTGTTCAGAGGACATCTCTTCTGAGTCCCATCATACTTAGCCAGGAAAGTGTTGGGAAGAGAGCAAAAGGGAGTGGTCATGAATTAGTTTCTACAGATCCATTCAGAAGGTTCCTCCTGGGACTAGGACCGGACTGAGCAGGCCTGGAGCACTGACTTAGCCTTTGTAGGCTCTATACCTTGCACATGAAATCCTTCTCACCCCAAGGCCTGCCAAGTTTCCCCAGGCAGCTTCCTCTTTTCTGTCTCTAGCTCAGACTCCGTGGCCCTGGGTTTCTCTGTTATGTGCTGCTCTGTCAGAATGATCACAAGGCCCGGAACTTCCCCAAACCCTAGTCCCGAGACAAGCTGTGCCTACAGAGCACTGTTTCCTGCTGCTCAGATGACTGAGCCCTCTACCCCCGTTAAGTCCATAGAGACACATCATCACAGGGACCCAGATGGAGTGGAGTGAAAGTGATACAGCGGAGCCACCCAGACTTCAGAAGGTACCCTAAGCGTTGTCTTGGTAGCAAAATGCCTGCCTAACCGGCCTGGGACCACCACCACACCGTCTTCTCAGTCCTGAGCTGCCCCCGCCTCATTCTCTTTCAACTCACTTGACATTGTAATTTGCAAGGATTCTTCCAAGATTCAAATGTACCATTGCCAGAATAGGAGACAACAGAAGTTCTAGGACCTAACAGTCCAGGGCTGACCTCGGCTCTGCAGCATACTGAGTGAAGGAAGTTTCTGCCATCTGCCCTGGTGTTCCCATCTGAAGAACACCAACTGCTGGGACCCTCTGGGTGGCTGACAGAGCAGCTCAGGCAGGGGCAAGGCCTGGATATGGCATCCACTGCTGCAACTTCACGAGGGTTGAAGTCCAGTCGTACTTTCCAATCACACACTGGGAAACAGTTGTCCCGTGTTCCCAGGAGAAGGGGAAGAAGGGGAGGGGATTGCTCAGCATCTGGCTGATTCCCACTACACTGTAAAGTGTTTTGTGGAGTCCTTGGTGCACCCCAAGAGTTCGAGAGCGTGAAGATCCTGTTACTTATCATCTGTTCCAACACAGGTGCTGACAGCAGAACCTCAGAGTGGATTTGTCAGATACAAAGAGCAGGCCGCACTCAACAGAAAACAACACGAGTGTGGGTCCTTCTAACAGTTTTACTTTTCTAAGGGGTGGGAATTGTATGCCTGGTATAGTTTCTCCCCTGGTTGCTGTGGAGGAAGGAGGGGCAAGGGAACAGCCTGCACTCAAAGCTGGTTCGCCCCTGAGCAACGCTTCAAACTATGTCAGCCCCTCAAAGTGTGCCAGTCTCTTCCTATCCAACTGCTACTCACCTACTGCCAACTAAGCTCTCAAGTCTCAGCTAACAGGCCACCTCCTCCAGGAAGCCTTCCCTGTTCTCCGCCCTGCATCCACTTGTTAGTCTGTACTTTCCTTACCAGAAACTGTAAACATCCCTGCTCACTTTCTGCCTCTAGCCAGGTGGTTTTTGGAGGAAGAGGTTTTGGTAACAGTTTTCCCCTGGCATCAGCTTGTGACTGTAAACATTGGTCTATGAATGAACAATTTGATCATCCTTCAAAACAGCCATGGAAGGGGGCTTTAAACATCTTACAACTCAACGAAAAACTAAAAGAAAGGCTGCTGAGGCAGAAACACCACAGTGCTCTCTTTTGAAAGTGTTATTAGGAGCCCGGTGGTGGCGGCACATGCCTTTAATCCCAGTACTCGGGAGGCAGAGGCAGGAAGATCTCTGTGAGTTCAAGCAAGCACCAAAGCTACAGAGAAACCTTG
>LOJH01024446.1:13984-30060 GCA_001685095.1 Ellobius talpinus
TTCCAATTTTAAGTGAGGCAGGACTGGGAGTTACACTGAGGATCATGCAACTTGCGGATTAAAGGTTGCCCATACCTGCTCCACACAGTAGCGTGTGTCTTCAGTGTGACCAGTAGGCACCAAGAAGAGTAAGAAATGTCCTCTTAAGAGCAAGGACATCCTAGTGACTCCAGCCCATTTTTTTGTACCCTCCCCAGAACAAAACAGGATTTCTAGGACAGCATATATATGTGCCTGGCAGATGGGCCCACAGGCGCTGTGCACATCTCTATTAAATTCGGTCAAGATTCACCCTGAAATCCTGTAAGTGCTACACTCGTGTGGTAGCAGTGCCGTCTGCCAATAAGTGAGGTGGACAAAACCTGGTCTCTCCCACAGTGACATCACTGGTGAAACGGGAAGGCAGACTGAGGTCTTGGCCACTGAAGAGACACTTGGGTGATACCAGATCTCAAGACATCAGGCCAAATATCACCTCTAACCTGCAGATTCAAGGCAAGAACAACCTAAAATGCGCAGGGGTGTTGTGGACTCTTTCCAAAAGTATGAAGTCAGGTAGGGGACAGTCTCTCACTGTTGGTTTAGCTGAGAGCTAGGGCAACCACCAGGACTCTTACAAGAGTCCTCACACACCTCTGCTTTGGCCTAGCACAGTCAGTCAGTTCCGGGCCTCGCTGGCCGCTATAGCTCTGCTCCCAACCACAGCAAACACACACACACACACACACACACACACACACATCATGTGGCCAGGCTGCCCAGTTGATGTTGGGAGCCAAGCAAGCTATAGCTCTGCTCCCAACCACAGCAAACAGGCACACACACACACACACACACACACACACACACACACACACACACATCATGCGGCCAGGCTGCCCCGTTGATGTTGGGAGCCAAGCAAGCAGAAGGGCTCAGCTGCACTTTCACCTTGAGACCAAAACCTCAGGAGATTCGCCTTGACTAGACCTAGACTACAGACGTTTCCGAACTCCGCGGAATGAGGGCGGGGCGTGCCGAGGTCCCGCCCCCAGGCGGCGATCCTGCTGGGCCCCGAGGACACGGCGACAGTCTTCAATTCTTCCAGCCGCGGCCGGCGGCGCAAAGGCTGGCTCCGGCAGACGATGCGGCTGTGCGCCCAGGATGCTGTCGCGTTTGCTCCTGCTCCTCACCGCGCTCCTCACCAGCCTGAGCCAGGGCTCCCGCGCACACGGTAGGCTCCCCAGAGCTCGCTCTGTTGCTTTCAAACTCAAACTCCGCGGAGAATCGGCTTGTATGGCCCTCTCCGGACCTCCGCGATTCCCAGCTCCGGCTCCTTCGCGCTGGCAAAATTGGGTCTCAGGCTCACCTGTTGTGGAAGTGGAGGAGGCTAAGATTAACCGTGGCAGCTCTGGAGTGGCCATCAAAGGATGTGTCGGGTCTATAGTTCCCATCCCGTACCCCTGTTCCCAAATCTATCCACTTCACAGCAAACCATAACTTAACCCTTGCTTCTCTGGGGCTCTGACTCTTCCATGGGTCTGACTTCGCCACTTCTTAGACTCCTCTCCCCTAACCGAACTCTACCCTACCATCTCACCCCCATCCTTCCCCTTCTCCCCTCCCCCGCTCCCTGACCATCGCTGGTAGTCTTTAGCCCTCAACTCATTCCGGCTGCCACCTGCCCCCCTCCCACTTTACCTACCCCTCAGCTCAGGCTAGGTTTCATTGGCCCAGGAGAGATGAAACAGCGGACAGGCAGAGGGACCAAATGGCATAGGGGCATGAAAACTGGGGACCCAAAACACTTCTACAGGACTCCAAAATTTGAAGTAAAATCCACACAGCCAGTCATGTGATCTACAGCCGCATCGGGGATGTGTGGCCAGCCCAAGCACCACAGACATGGGCTTAGTTTTTCACTCACCCTCCCAGAGTTTTGCAACCGAAACACAGTCTTGAGATTCAAAGGCAGTGCACGAAAGAAAGCCAAGGGGGCAGGGACAAATGTATTTTCTGAGAATGACAGCGTCACTCAAAAAGAAACATGACTGGTGGAGCTGATAGTTTTGAGAAGAAGGGAAGTGGGTGCAGAGCAGCCTTCAAGAGAAGTCATCTTAAAGGGTCAAGAAGGCTGGAGAGGAACAAGGGCTGTTGGCATTGCACACTCTTAAGCTGCAGAATTTAAATAGCAGAATTCATCAGAATTCCCTCAGCCCCAACACATTAGCTAAAGGGAGCAGATTGCAGGAGTCTGGAACTAACTCTTTGCCAGTGTATCGACCCTGTACAAACCTCTGTCTTTCATGTAACAATAAAATGGAAATTCTTATTTGAATCTCAAGACTGAGTTTCTTGCCTTAGAGACCTCTGGGAGGAGGTCTGGGGCCACAGCTGACTAATTCACTCTGCCTCTACTTCCAGACTCACCTAGGCATCTAGTTATAGCTAGAAACTAGGGAATGGGAAAAGCCCCAAGCCCCGGATCCCAAGATGTCTTCTGTGTTGGAACACACAGTGATGTCCACAAGCAGTGTATGTGTATCCAGGAAAGGCCAGGGGCCACGGCTTCAGGGCAGGGATGAGAACTTAGTCTTGGGATAGTGCTAGAACAAGGACAGGGATTGGGCAGAGCCTGGGACTGGCTCACCTGCGACCTCACTGCTCACACACATACCCCTCACTCCCGGCCATCTTCCTGGAATGTTTCAGACTCAAGTTACCCTTGTCAGTCCCTCAGGAAGCTTCTGATCCCATACAGCTATGGATAGGACAGGACACTAGCTGTGGAATCAAACACTTTCTGGGTATAGGTCCTCACTGTGCCCCTAACTAACTCCACTGCCCTTGGGCAAATCAGTTGCCTCTCTGGGCTTCTGTTTCTTCCTTAGTAAATTTTGCATGTGTCTAGCTAGAGCCCAGAGCTGCTGTGATCACTAAGTGGACCATAGTACCCAGTATGTGAATTATAACCCTTTCCACTATCACCATCCTTTTCCTAGTCCCTGGGGATAGTTGTGCTTTCTCTAGTGTTGGCATTCTTTTCTCCTTAGGGACAGAGCTGCCCAGCCCCTTTTCTGTGTGGTTTGAAGCCAGATTTTTTGAACACATCCTCCACTGGACACATATCCCAGATCAGTCCGAGAGTACCTACTACGAAGTGGCACTCAAGAAGTAAGGAAAGCAGGGCATGAGGGGTGGGGGGACCAGAAGGAGGTAGGGGAGGGACAAAGTGGCTGATTTACTGTTGAAATGAGACCAGAAGGGACTCTGACACACATATTTGCCACATCCTTGCATAAGCATCATTAGTTGAGCAGTGTGCTGGGATCCCTAAGGTGGACAGCTGTTGGCTCTGAGGGCTTCTTAGAATTATGGGAATGTGTTCACAAATGTAACTAGATGAAAGGAAGCAGGGGGACTCAGAGTGGGCTACCACATTCTTGTGGAGTATTGAGTTACTTGGCTTCCCACCCAGAAGCCCTCTAGACCATGGATGTCAACAGGGACCTTGATCGAGGAAGAGGGAGACTCTAGGACTAGGGCCCTGAGGGTTGCTGCTCCTTTTCTGTCATTATGGGAATGATCTACCCTGGCCTTTTCCTTCCCTCTTAAGGGAGAGAGGCATGGGTCCAAGCTGCCTCCCCAGTGCCTGCCCTGGTATCTCCTCAGGTACGGAACCACAATCTGGAAAGACATCCACAGCTGTAGAAAGGCCCAGGCACCGTCCTGTGATCTCACCAAGTTTACCCTAGATCTATACCGCAGCCATGGCTACCTGGCCAGAGTCCGGGCAGTAGACAACAACGAGTATTCCAACTGGACCGTCACTGAGACCCGCTTCACAGTGGATGAAGGTGCTTTGCCTCTCCTAGACCTAGAACATGACCTTCTGGGACCCTTCCAATCAGGAACTCCAGCCTAGGGCTTTTCTGTCTGTTCTCATGGCTTCTCACATCACCAGGCTTCCTGGCCAGGGAACTTGTTGCCTCAACAGATCTGAAGTTGTCTGAGATTTTAAAGGGACCTGACATTGTTTATCCTCTGTAAAAGAGGTCGTGGAGTGGTTGGTATGTCTGGGTCACGAGAACCATCACTGTGAACTTGTAGAGTTTAGGCAGAGGTACTCATCCCTAAGCAGGTAGAGACAGAGTTCAGGTGAGACCTGACGCCTCATAGGGGTGAATCTCCCAGGTCTTGCCTTTGAGGCTGGAAGATGCACTGAAGAAAAAAATGAAGACAATTTGTGGGGAGTTCCAAGGGAGTCAGGCTGACCACGGTGGAGTTTTTCCATCCACCCTGGGCCTGCACAGAATCTGGGTATGAGGTGGGCTTGTTCTGTGGGATTCAGAGCTAGAGGTAAAACTTGGAAGGTCACTGGTTCCCAAATGCATGCTTATATGCTAGATGCCTGCAGAAAGCATATCCTAGGGAGTAGCTTTAAAATTTGTATTTCCAGGACCCAAGCTGAGAAATTCAGATTTCTCAGATGCTAGAAGACCTATAGCATCTGTAACACATTCCCTAAGAAGTTCTTATGTGGGATAGAGTTGTAAACCCAAGGCCTAGGCTTTAGAGTGGGTAAGGCTTGACCCTGGAGTCAGGCTGTGGATGCATCCCTAGTCCTCAGCCTCATGCTTTTGCCCCTCTCCCTCTCAGTGATTCTGACAGTCGGGAGTGTGACACTGGAGGTAACCCATGACCACGTCTTTGGGACGATCCATCCTCCCAGGCCCCAGATAGTCCCTGCAGGTGACGAGTATGAACAGATCTTCGAGAATTTCCGCAAATATATGGTTTCCATCCGAAAGATTCAGGAGGAGAAGGTGAGGTTCTCCAAGGCCACCAGGCCAGGGCTACCTAAACTGGAATCACTGTCACATCCCCACTGGGGAGCTTGGCACACACAGGAAAGAGAGGTTATGGGGGTCCAGGAGGAAATTGATAAAGTCAGAGCTCTCAAACTACTCCCAGGAGACACTGAGGAGAACACGCCTACCAACAGCAGTGAGCAAGGCAAACACAACCACCCTTCAGTGTTTTCTTCCACATTGTAGTTAAGGAAACAGAGCTTCCAGATGTACTGGAACCCAACCCCTGCCGGCTAGACTCCATCAGATGCTCTTACCTCAGTTGTTTCTAGTTCTTTCTGTGAAGAGCTTCCACTTTTATAAAAGACATCCTTTGCTCTATTAAAATAAAAGCAGTGGGCTGGGGTGGCGACTAAGTAATGAGCTTTCTATGCACAAGCAGGAGGACCTGAGTTCAAATCCCCACAAGCCACATAAAGCCAGACTCAGTAGCATGTGTGTAATCCATTGCTCCTACAGTAACATGGAAGCTGGAAACAGGAGACTCTGAGGAAGCTTTAGGCGAGCTAGGAGTACCCAGTGGCAAACAATAAAGAGATCTTGTCTCAAACAAAGTAGAAGACAAAGACTGATATCTGATTGATCTCTGACTTTCATGAATGTGCTGTGGCACACACACTGCACACACACACAAATGCACACATACATGTGTATACAATAGATACACACACAAGATTAGAACAAAATTAGATTGGGTAGTTAACAGAGATGATGGGCTTCACTGACAATCACGGATTTGTTATCTTAGAAAAAGATGACTGAAGATACTTGGCAGAGCAACTCTCTAGAGAGCCCCACTCCCCCAGGGCTGGCTCACTTAGCAACAGCCCCTGTCTGGCATCTCAAAGCCCTGGGCTCATCTCCAACAGAAAACCAAAACTAGGCCCCGCCCACCCTCAGCTTCTGTGTACCATGCACAGAAGGATTGTTTACTGTTGTTCTTGTTTTATTTCAGAATACAACCATGACAGTGGAACAGGAGAACTTCTCCCTCAAAGTACCCAAAGAGATGGGAGAATTTTGTATCAAGGTGAAGCCCTTGGTTGAAACCCGAAGTAACAGAGCAGAATGGTCAGAGGAGCAGTGTTTACGTCTCACGGAGCAATGTGAGTGGCCCAGACTGCAGACAGAAGGTGCTGGTACTGTCCAGAACAATTCAGAAAGCAATGCTCAGGGTTGCTGGTGCCCACACTGGGCCCAGAGCTTCTACACAACCCATGGGAAAATTTGCCCCATTCTGCTTAGAATTATCCTAAGTTAAAAAAATAATAATAACATAACAAGATAGTAAAATCTTAATACTTTTTGGTTATGTCGATCACAATGACATCCCAGCATGCTTGTTTCTCTGTTTCATGTGCACATACACATTCAAAACAGAACCCTTGTGGCTCAACCGAGTCCTGACAACTTCTGTGTTATCTAAATAGTTTAAGGCTTGTCGTACAAATGGTATGGTGCCCCAAAATAGTTCAGCAGAACTGTAACAATTCAAAAGAATTAAAAACACAAAGCCAATCACTACCTAATGACCACCAACAATGATTCACAAATCCAGAAGGCTTCAAGGAAGTAGGAAGATGGCTCAGTCCATACAGTATTTGCTCCATAAGCGTGAGGAGGTGAGTTCAAATTCCCAAAACCCATGTAAAAGTCGGACATGATGTGTGTTTCTGTGATCCCAACCCCCCTCCTCAGAAGAGAGGCCAGAAATAGGGAGCCTAGCCAAATCAGTGAGCTCCTGGTTCAGTGAGAGACCCTGAAAAAAAAGGTGGAAAACCAGGCACAATGGCACATACCTTTAATCCTAGCATTCAGGAGGCAGAAGCAGGTGGATCTCTGTATGTTCCAGGACAACCTGGTTTACATAAGTGAGTTCCAGGCTAGAAATGTTGCACAAGAGACCCTATGCCGCCCCCACCCAAAAGAAAAAACACAGGTATGGTCAAGGAGAGACACTAATGTTGACCTTTGACCTGCACATGCATCCCACACACGTGCACATACAACACAAACACAATGCCACTACATCATACTACACACAAAACCACATACACAGCTCAAAGGACCCCTTAATAGACAGGAAATCAAAGCCCAAGTTTCAGCAACGCAGGAGGAATTTACCAAGGGTCAAAACTTTCTTAAGCATCCACATCAAGCTCCAAATACTAATTTCTCTGCTTCACCAAATAGAGATTAAAAACCAGATAATCCTCACCAAAGTGGGACAATTAAAAAAAATCTCCAGAATAGCATAGTTGAGGCAGTTATAAGGGATTCTTCAGTCTTTTCTTTCTATCCATTATAACTTGCTGTGTGTGCTGGCATCCAAAGTGTGCCTTTTCTCTGGGCCACAACCTGCTAGAATTATTACCAATGCTGCCAGCAGAACCTGTCTTGACAGCACCCCAGCAAGATCAGCCACTCATCCTCAGTAGTTTCATAAAGACTCAGAGTGAATGGCAAAAAAGGAAAATTTTTTCAATGTGGACACATGGGGACGAGAAACAAACATGACTGGTGACCCTGAAAGCCTATTTTCCAGGGTATTAAGGGTGTGAAAATCAACATGATGTTTATGTTTAGAGTGAGGGGGGTACATACAGAGCTAAGCAGACCAGGTCAGGGTGCATGGCCCCACCCATTATTGTGTGTGGCTCCACCCATCAGTATCTCAACTTCAGTCTCTCCCGTTGGTCTGTTGTCAGAACTGTGGGAAATCTCCAGGAGACAAGAATAGCTTCATTCCTGCCAGGAGGTGACACTGGGGTCCTTCCACCTGAGCACAGATGAGCTCTCCTGTTCCTCTCTGGCAAGTGCACCAGTTCCTGTTTGGTCCTCCTCGGGGCCATTATGGGAAGGGCTCCTCCCTGCCCGAGTATCCCAGAAGACACAATGCTGAACTGGCTCCCTGACGGAGCTGCTGAAGTCAGCAGCAACTGGTTCCAGGCCCTCAGCCAGGGGCCCAGGGCCCTTTCCCAGGATGGGTTATCAAGTGTAGTTGTGTCTCATCCTTGGGAGCCTTTCAACCCGCTGACTGCCGAGAGGGAGCCATAGCTAGCAAGCCATGGCAGCTAATGTAAGTGTCCACATTGTACCCAGTGTGTGCCATGGGAGTGTCCCATCCAGCAAACATGAAAGGGACTCTTCACAGAGTTGTGATATATTCCAGTGCAGCTCACTGTCATGAAAGACCCAATGCAGAATAAGTCACCAAGTGTATGTTGGCTGCTTTATGTGCTGCTGGGATTTTCATCATCCTTATGTACAAAAGGTTTGCTGGAATCTTGGCTTTATTGCTTACATGTGACCTAGAACGAGGGACTTAGTGTCTCAGGGCCTCAGGATCTCAATATGTAAAATGGGCTGATGCTGGCATTGACAGCTAAGATAGCTACCAGGGTCAGGCAACACAGGTGCAATGTCTGACAACTGCCCTGAGGTGGTTTTGTAACTTTTCCCATTGAATACACAGACAGTGGGACTCGTATTCTTTACGATGGATTTGTTAGTTTGTCCACAGCTCGTAAGAGGTACAGCTGGGATTTAGATCTAGGTACAGATGCTTCAGGCTCAACTCTCACCTACTGTTTTCCCCTGCCTCAGTGTTTCATTGGCCATTGTGATAGTCCACCAGAGGCAGAGCCAATGTGCTACTGAAGAAGCTGGTGACAGCTGAACCTTTCTAGGAACCTAGACGGGATGACCTGGGGCCATTCATTGAGTATGTTCTGATCATAGCCAAGGGATCTCTGGGGACTGTACCTTTTGTGCCTCAAACCTATCCTTCTGGGTCTGCAGATTTCACCTTGACCAACCTCAGCATCCTCTTCACTTCCATCCTGATACTCTGCGGAGGCCTGGTCTGCCTGGCTCTCCAGCACTACATCCGGCACCGCCCGGGGAAGTTGCCTGCAGTCCTGGTGAGTGCTCTGTCCTTCCTATATTCCTGCATGGTCAGGGCATCCTCATCCAGCACTGTGGAGGGCAAGCACACACTAAACCCAGTCTGCAGAACAGTGCCTCTGAGTAGCCCAGAGACCGCATGCACACGCAGGTGCACACATGCTGAGTTAGCATCGCTTTGTCATCCAGGCAATGGCCTGTGGAGAAGCCACTGGACATCATGAACTGGTCCTGGTTATTATTCTCATTTTAACCAGTGGTAAATGAGGTTGCTTGTGTTCACAGGGTCATACAGTTGGGAGGAGTTGTAGGGGAGGTTTTTGTAGCATCCTATCCTGAGGCTGCTGAGGGAGGAGTCTGCAAGACAGAAAGAGGGCTAGAGCGGTCCCAGAGATGAGAGAGCAGAGTGGAGAGCTGACCCAGAGAGGAAAGGGCTTGTGGGGAAATCAGGACCTCTTTCATCTATCAGACAGAAGCATATGTGATACACCAGCCTCCAGAAGCCATCCTATAAGAACCCCAAACTTCTACTTGTCTCTGTGTCAGAGGTGGTTAGCCACAGCCCCTGGACCCTGGATAATATATGCACTATTAATGTATGATAGATGGCTGTAGACCATGTATATATGGACCTAGTTGGACAGGCACTGGGAAGGGAAACAACCCTATAGAGGAGTCCTGGAGTCTCTAGGAAAAATAAGGAGACACACATACACATGTACATACAGAGAGAGGAAGGAGAGGAGGAAATGAATGTATGTGTGTGTAAAGATGGGATGGCTTGGCCTAATCAGGGCCTTTGCCTAGGCAAGAATCTGTTCTCAGGTCAATGACACAACTATAAAGAACTATAAGGAAGAGATGGGCGAGCCAGCCCTTTCAGTTCTCAAGGGTTTACTAGTTCTTCCTGCATCTAGCTAAAGTTTGTCCTCATCATCTCTCTCCATGCTCCCAGGAGATTCAGTTTCCCAGACACATGTCCCTTGGCTTGTTCCAAGGGAACCTTAACTCATACTCTGTGCAGGGTCAGGAGCCTGGGTGCTGGTGGTTTGGGGGTGAATGAACCACACTGCTGAGCCTGGCTCTGTGGAGAGTGGGATCCAGGAAGGGGAGAGGGCAGCCCTGGGCCTGGAGAGGCTCGGGAATGAGTAAAGTGGTATTTGAGCTAGCTACAGAGCATCCTCCCTAGTTACAAGTGCTGTCAGGGAGGAAACTGGCTGATGTAGCCTTGAGGGGTTCCCGGTACTTAATGACAGCCAGGTGTAAATGTAACATGAAGCCGTGAAACAGGCAGAGATTAAAGATTACCAGATGCCCAGAATGACAGGCAACGGCTTGTTGATTCCTTCTGAGCCTGTGCGTAGCAGCTTTGCTGCTCCCTTGAGAGCTTTGCTCCTCAGATTTAAACTGTCCAGTTCCACTTAACATTTGCCCCTGTCTGTGGCAGTGACTTGTGTGAGAGAGCCCTGGCACATTCCAGAATTTACTCCGAGCCATCTGCCGATTTGAGCTGAGCCTCCAGCAGGTCATTGAAGTCAGTTCTATGAAGCAAACTGGGGATGGCAAATCCAGATAGCTGTGTATAACTCCAGATTTGTCCTGTTTGCTGGTGACTCCAAGCATATCATCTAAGCTCTCTGAGCTTCGGGGTTTCTCTAGGACACAGGGGTGATGAAACACCTATAGCATTGCCAGGGAATACAATTCCACTCAGCATATATTTATTGTCTTTTACTTAACCCAGACGATCCAACCACTGTACACACTTCACCTTCGCCATCAGAAGGCACGTGCTGTCATTAATTCCATCTATGGATGAAAAACTAAAGTTTAGGAAAAGGATATTGGCTCAGTGACAGCTGCTAAAAGATACAACCTTCATCACTAATCACTGTGGCCACTCTGGACCTCGTTGGCCATAGTGGACATAGTAACAGGGACACAACCAGGAGGCATTGCATTGGAGTCATTAAATGTCAAGGAAATGAGGGCAGGGGTGCAGCAGAGTCAGTCAACAAACCTGACTAGTTCCGGCTCAGCTTAGGCTCTTGGGGAGAGGAGTAAGACTGGATGGTTACTGCCTCTAGAGTTCACATTGCAGTGTCTTAAGTAGAGTTGCTAGGGCTGCAGTGAGATGCCAGGACCAAAAAGCAAGTTGGGGAGGAAAGGGTTCATTGGCCTACACTTCCATATTGCTCATTGTCAAAGGCAGTCAGGACAGGAACTCAAACGGGGCAGGATTCTGGAGGCAGGAGCTGATGCAGAGGCCATGGAGAAACAGCTGACTGACTTGCTCCCCATGGCTTGCTCAGTCTGCTTTCTTTTATGTAATAGTGAAGATTCAGATGTATTACGATTGGTATTGATATTTTTTAAATTTAAGAAAATTTATTTTCATTATTTTATGTTTCTGAGTGTTTGCCTGCATGTGCATGCCTGGTCCCCACAGAAGCCATAAGAAAGCATTGGACTCCTGGAACTGGAGTTAGGGATGGTTGTGAGTCACCATGGGGGTCCTGGGGACCAAACCCAGTCCTTTGCAAGAGCAGCAAGTAATCTTAATCACTGAGCCATCTTTCCAGTCCCTGATGAGTACCCAGGATCACCAGTCTAGTGATGGCACCACCCACAATGGACCGGGCCCTCCCCTATCAATCACTAACGAAGAAAATGCCTTACAGCAGATTTTATGGAGGCATTTTCTCAACTAAGGGTCCCTCCATTCCAATAACTCTAGCTTGTGTGTCAAGCGGACATAAGATCAGCCAGCACATAGAGGAGCTAAGTTTAGGAAGAAGGAAGGAAGGAAGCATGTGGAAAATGGCTGCAGCAGCACTGGTTTGGCCTGGGTGCTTGCAAAGTCCCTCTGAAGAGGTGGCATCCGAGCTGGACAAAGAGGACACAGACATGTGGAGTGCTAAGAGTATCCCTAGGACAGTAGTCAGCAAGGGCCCTGTGACAGGGCTGCCCTTGCCTTGCTCAGCACAGGAAGGGTACCACCATGGATAGAGCAGAGGAACGAACTGAAGTGTTAAGTGGCTTCCCCAGGACCCTTAGCAACTAAGGAGAGCAAGCCCTCGGCTGCAAGCTACAAAACTCAAAGGATGGCAGGATAGAAAGATGGGGTGGGATGGGATGGGGTTAAATGCACTGGGGCACCTAGCTACTTACTCCCTGTGACTAGCGTCAGTGATTTCCATGTGCTGCGCACACAGGTGCTTACTTAGCAACTAGTTCTTACTTGGGGCCCGTGACAGAAAAGTTTGAAATACACCTCAGTATGGGCCTGCTTTCCAAGCCTCATCCAGGCCGCAGAGCTTTCTCCAATCTCAGCAAGACCCCATGAAATGTGGCCCTGGGAACACTAGCTGCCTGTGTCCCTGCCTGGACCAAACCCTGAAACCCCCTTGGGAGAAAATTCTAACGCCAGTACGAATCTGAGGAGCACCCTGCAGGCTTCCCAGGCTCTGTTCCCACTCTACACCTCCCCCACAGTTGCTCACCTGGCACCTGAGGTCCTTGCAGGCAACCACACCTTTCACTGTATAAGTTTCATTGCTGTGACAAAGGCCTGTGCCCGGCAAAAGCAACTTGAAGAAGGGAGGGTTTGTTTGGGCTCACGGTTTGAGGTGCAAGGCCACCACGGGAGGGAAGACATGGCAGGGGGAGCGTGAGGCAGCTGGTCACATTGCTACAGTCAGGAAGCAGAGAGGTGAATGCTGGTGCCCAGCTCACATTCTCGTCTCTATTCACCCCAGGACTCCAGTCCACGGGATAGTGTCATATCCAGGGTAAGTCTTCCAAGCTCAGTTTAACTTTTCTCAAAACACCCTTATAGACATACTTTATGGAACCATGTGGTTCTCAATACAGTCAAATTGAGCATGACAATCGTCACACTCACCCTACCTCTCCTTCCAGGTCTTCGAAAAGCCCCACAACTTCCTCCCAGTCAACCCTGTCTGCCAAGAAACTCTCAACACTGTCCACATCCTGGACTTGGAGGCCTTCCGGAAGGTGTCCCCAGAGCTGAGAGACTCAGTCTTGCATGGCAGCACCAATAGTGGCTTTGGTAGTGGCAAGCCATCACTGCAGACCAAAGAGTCCCAATTTCTCCTCCCTGGCTCCCACCTCCAGGCACAAGGGACTCTGGGAAAGGAAGAGCTTCTGGTGCTACGGGACAGCTGTGGTGACAACACAGACAGTGGGATCTGCCTGCAGGAACCCAGCTTACATTCCAGCATGGGGCCCACCTGGAAGCAGCAGTTTGGATTCACCAGTCAGGGACAGGAAGACAATGACATTAACTTAATCCAGAGTTCTCCAGGACAGCCTAAGAACACGCAGAGTGGCTCTGCCTTGGACCATGTCCATCTCCTAGAACCTGGAATTCCTGAGGAGAAAGGCCAAATCACGGTGACATCCCAGGGCTACCAGAAACAGACCCAGTGGAAGGAAGGGGCAGCAGACCCAGCAGGACACGTGGGCAAAGAGATTTCCTTGACAGATGGCTTTGACCCTAAACTCAGGGTGTGCTTGCAGGCTGAGTTAACTTGGCCTCCACCAGCTCTGGCCAAGGGTTATTTGAAACAGGAATCCCAAGGGGTGACCCCGGCACCAGCAGGGACCCCAAGTAAGCAATGGAGTCAGCTGATTGAAGAATGCTCACTCCTGGGCGTGGTTAGCTGTGACGACCTAAGCGCAGAGGGTTGGAATTTTGCCCATAAACTTGCCCCCCTGGTCTATGGGGCAGCCCCTGGTGGCCTCCTGGATAGCTTTGACTCTAACCTAGCCACCCTGCCGCTGATCTCCAGCCTGCAGGTAGAGGAATGACATGGTCTAAGGGCTCGTTGTATTCCAGTCATGCCTGCTCTCCTGCCTGCACTAGGGAGGGCCCAAGAGTCAAAGAAATGTGTGGGCCTTTTTCTATAAATCCACCATGGCCAGCTAGCCAGGCCCCACAGGGCAGGAAAAGACCATCTTGCTGGGCAAGTGTCCAGTACATGGGAGGTTGTGTCTGCTTCTGCTGAGATGGGCCTTGCAGACTCCAGCCTAGCTGAGCAGGGTAGGCAGAGACCTCACTCCTCAGGGCTGGGTTCTGTACTGGAAGAACCTGTGTTTGGGAGGAACCCCAGGGATTTCTAGACATGGTAAGGTTACCAGGCTGAAGTCAGAGCAACCTGGAGGTCCACAGAGGAGTGGGAGTAACCAGCCTCCTGCAGAGTACAGAGGGAGCAGGAACCAGGCTTAATGTTGTCACGTAGAGATGTGCCCCAACTTGGACATGGTACCTGTAACTGGAAGATCTTGAGCGTACATGCCACCCCGAATGATCAGCCAGCTACTTCAGAACCATAGGGCAAAAGGGACAGAGACTCACAATCTGTGGCTCTTGTGGGGTGTCTCTACTATCCATCTGCAGACATCTCCCTGTTTTTGACATCTGTGTCCCCCTGGCTTATCTTCAGTGGCCAAGCCATTGCTCCTTGCCACTCACAAGTGTGACAGGCCAGACAGACTATGGTTGTCTATGTTAGCACACTACCCTTTATGTGGCCTTTGGGCGTAGACACTGGCCCAGCCTTAGGACTTAGATATCTGTATTTGCTGCTATTTTCTAACTACAGACCCAGAGAACAGGGTCCTGGGCTGGCATCTCTGTGTTCAGCTGCATGACCGTGGACCAGCAGCTTCTTCAGAGACTAAAATAAGAATGAATCACTAGGAAGTCCCTCGTGCTAAATGTTAGACAAGTTGGCCCAGGGGTGATATTTTTGATCTTGCCAACCTCTGGGCTAGGAGGAAGTAGACTGTGGAAACCATCTGCCCACAGGTAGCTTCTGCCTCATGCCAAGGTCTCAGAGATCTTGCAGGAGCTTAGGCCCTTGTGTCAAGATAGCTGCTAGTAACTGGGGCTCAGGGCTGGTCCCACTTCCCTAGACTGTATTTGAGACCTGTGCTCAAACAAAGGCAGTTTGCAGCCGCCAAGCAAAGATGCTGGAGAAAGGGCAAGGCTGCTGATCCCCTCACAGTGCCTATCCCTGAGCCCGGAGTTTCTCTGAAGCTTTCCAAAAACAGGCTGTGTGACCTGGGAGAGTCAGCCATGAGCTTGCCACTCTGCCAAGAAGGTCACGAGGCCAGTCTGGTACCAGAGCTCCTTCTGAAGCTGGAAGGATTTCTTGGGATTGTCTAGGAACCTTTATTTATTTATTTTGTTCCCTTATTTATTGGAGAGGCAGCATAGCACAGGTGCAGGGCTCATGGTCTCTTAGGAGCTCTAGTTTTGACTGAGCTGTTTCTAGCTGTGTGACCTTGGGCAAGTCACAATTTCCTCTTTGTGCCTCAGTTCCTGTATGTATGTAAAACTTGACAAGTTCCCAACAAGCCCAATCCCTCGGATTGTGGAGTCCCACTGAGAAAATGGACATGAATGTGCCCCCAACGGCAAGTGAATGGTGTGTGTTTTCAGTCCAATAAATGGGTGTTTTGTGAAAACCATCAGATTTCTCATGGTAACTGTGGACCACTGGTGATGGTCATAAACAAGATGTGCTTTAAGGAGATAGTCTGCGGACGTGGGCCCACATGGACAGATCCAACTTCAGCATTAACTGTGACCTTGGAAAGGCACATGTTCTCTCATAGTTTCTGATTGCCCAAAGGTGACACGAAAGTGACAGTTGTCATGGTGAAGTCATGAGGTTGAAATGAGATCATGGATGAAAAGAGCTTAATGTGGTACCCCACATCTGGCATTATATGGGTAAACATCTGTCAAGGGCTGCTAGGGCCAGAAAGGGAAACAGACTGTTTTTCTTAGAAACAGATGAAAATGACAGAGAGGGGTTTGGGATGTTCTTTAAGAAGACTACATGGTGGAAAGTGCACCCCAGTGTTTGGGATGGGAGTTCTGACAGTGTGGGACTCCAGGACGTGAGTGAGCCAGATCTGCAGACACTGTGCCTGCTCACCTTACCCTGAAGATGTGCCTGGGTGGTTCCCTATGCTGGAAGCCTCCCGAGTTCTGTTCTAAAGGTGTTTTCCACAACAATCAGTGTGTGGGTTGGCACAGCTCCCTGAACTCAGTCGTGTGGGTGCAGCAAATCTAGGGGCTGCGCCTGATTCCTGGGTGTCTGTGTGTCTGAGATCATCAGGACACCAGGTCCTTTCCCACTATCTTCCATGAGCACTCCCTGTTCACTCTGAGAAAGGAGGTCTTCTGGAGACACAGCAGTCTCCTCTCCTGCAGAGAACCTGAACAGCACCACACTCTGTGTGTGTGTGTGTGTGTGTGTGTGTGTGTGTGTGTGTGTGTGTGTG
>LOJH01024447.1:0-14504 GCA_001685095.1 Ellobius talpinus
AGATAGATAGATAGATAGATAAACATGATGGGCAATAGATACAGATGGTGATAAAAAGATGATAAATAGATAAACAGAAATAGATAATAGAGATAGATGGCGGGTATAGATGGATAAGCATACAGATATAAATAATAGATGAAAGATAAAGATGTTAGATGATAGATATGGAGATGACAGATAGAAGATAGACAAGATAGATAGATATGTATATACGTACATACATACATACACCGATACATGATGATAATAGGTAGGTGATAGATGATAGATGGATGGGTAGATAGGTAGATAGATGGATGGATACGTAGACGTAGAAGGATAGATGATAGACAACAGCTAGATGTAGATATGTTTTAAACTACATGTAGTTTATAAAATGGTTTTATTGTTTTGTCTTTAGATTACACCTCCTTCCTTCATCGTTCACATTCCAATGGAGGTGAAATTGTTAAAAAGAAAAAACTGGTCCCAAAAGTCCTCTGTACCTGCAGTTCCACATTGCTGGAGTCAACCAACTATGGCTGAAATGTATTTAGGGAAAAGATGGTGTCTGATCTAGAAATNTAGTCCACAGGCGCAGGAGGGTAGGCATGGTTTCTACAGCTGGACTTTTTAACTTAAGGGTCACTGAGATAAAAACAGGAATGAAGTCACTTTTTACATGGCTCCGTCAGCTTCAAATTTCCCCGAACTTTCCAGACTACTAGCTAAATGTCCTGATTTTCACTTCGAGGCAAAGAAAATGCTTCTGATTTTTTCGACGGCAAAGAAAACGTGGTTAACTACTTTGCAGGCAGTTCCTGTGTTCAACTCACAGTGTCTGTTATGAATGCATCATGAGTCAGGCTATACTTGGCATATCTGTGAAAGAGTGTGTGAAGTTCTCATGCAGAACAAAAACACAATAACACCCATATTCGTGGATGGTGATATTCTGGGATAACCATATGTGACGAGTGTATCTTCAAAATATTTTATTCTGTTGATGTGTATAAGGCTTGAGAATGCTGTTTTTCCGGCCTCTGGTGTTCTAGGAGGCTACAGAGCTGGCGGCTTAGATTGTCCTTAGTTCTATATTCATATGCAGAAATTACAACAGAGACAGTCTTCCAGTAGAACATGCTAACTGAGCCTTCAAGAACAACAATAAGTGCCCTTTTTTAAAAAAAATTTTTTTTGCTTTACACGTGTGTATATCTTATAACATGTATGTTTTCCGGTAAGCATGAAGGCCAGAAGAAGACATCAGATGCCCTGGAACTGGGATTACAGATAGCTTCATGTGGGAGCTGGGAACCAAACCTGGTCCTTGGCAAGAGCAATGAGTATTTTTTTGGTTGGTTGTTTGTTTTTAGAGACAGGGTTTCTCTGGGTACTGTCCTGGAACTAGCTCTTGTAGACCAGGCTGGCCTTGAATTCACAGAGATCCACCTGCCTCTGCCTCCCGAGTGCTGGGATTAAAGGTGTGTACTACCATCAACCAGCATGGTATAAATCTTTTAATGGAACTAAACAGGATTCTTTGTCATCTAGACTAGTATACTAACGTGAAGGTGACATCCCAGAAATATGATGTGTGGCATATGTTTTATATATGAATTGGTATGCTATCTAGTTACAGAAAGGACTTAGGGCAGCTTAGACTGAGATTTGGTATGTAAGAAGTAAGTTTCTCACTGAACTAAGTGAGAAAGCTAAAGGCAAAAGAAAATGAGTAACACATCTCAAGATTCTGTGGAATTCAAGATGCAAGCAAAGTCGTAAACCAGTCCTAGGATTTTTTTCCTCTATGAAATATGCATGTGTATATCATATTTTATAGAACCAAACATACACAAATCTGGACTTTGAAGGCAGAGAACTTAGGAGGCTGACATTTACATTTCAAATGTATTTTTCAGTTTACAAAACAATTCATCATTATATTCCTTTAAGTGGTGGGGCTCTTGCATTTAGAATACAGGCATGCTGTCATAGATAAACTCCAGATTCAGATTTGCTAAATGGGGCACTTTCGAACCTCCCGGCTATAAGAGCACAAATAAATATTTTCTGTTGTGTGATATGTGAGTGTGCAATTGCCATGTCAGGATATGACACGAGCAACTCGACTCCAGGTAGTCTGTCAGAGCCATAGAGGGTCCCGGGAGCTAGCTCAGCTTTAGAGATGTGTTCGTCTCTCAAGCATAAGGACCTGGGTTCGATCCCCAGAACCCATGCAGAAAAGTTGGGCATGGTGGTGCATATTTGCAATTCAAGCACTGGAGAGGCGGAGGCAAGTGAAGGTCCCTCCTGGGGACACACCAGCAGTCAGCCTACTCTGCTTGGTGGTTGTTGCCTGAAGACTGATGCCCAGGGTTGTCCTCTGGTCTCTACATGCATGCATACATGTGTGGATGAGCACACACACAACATGAGAAAGGATTTAGATCCAACTGGAGAAGACAGTCAGAATATTCTGCAACCAGGCCAGAATTCAACTATTTCCAAAGGTGCATGCGTATTTGACTGGTTGCATGTTCTGAATCTTGCTCACAGTAAGAAATAAGAAAATTCCTTATTGAATGAATCTCTTATTGGTTAAACAAATTCCTCATTGATTCCAAGTAAACAAAATTCCTTATTGATTCTGAAGTCATAGGGATTTAATCAACAGAGTGGCCTCAGGGCCCATACTGAAGCTGTGGGTGGGTGCCCAGGGCAGTATAGAAGTGGACAGGCAAGCTGAGAGGACAGAGAGATGGGGCAAAAAGAAGAGACAGAATCCTGGATGATATGGAGGGGACACAGCTGGTCCTGAAATTAAATACATGAGGGTCAGAAAAGCACAATAAATGATAGCCATACAGGGACCTAAAATGGGCTCCAGGCAAAGAGAAGGACTGCTTGACCTTTGCTCTTTCTATATTTATCTCCCAAGACTGCCCTTGGCATCCCTTTAATCACCATGGTTTGGGATGCTGAAGATGAATTACCTGCCCCTCACTGGGAGATTCCCAGGGCATCTCAGTCACAGAAACTTTCCAACTTCCCTTGGCAGTCTTTCTTACTCTATCTTCTTGCTATTTTTTCCTCAATAATTTTACAGCTAATCCTGTGTGTGTGTATGTGTGTGCATGAGTGCATATGTGTGCGTGAGTGTGTGTGTGTGTGCACATGCGTGAGTGCATGTGAGTGTGTGTGTGTGTGTGAAACAATAACTGATTTGGACTAAAAGCAAGCTTCTATTTTGTAATTTACAAAAGTAAAATAAATTCTAAAGTTTAGATTTATAGCTTTCAATTCTCTGAGCTATCCTTCAGAGAGAATTCTTATATCAAACATAATGTGGTTATGGGGGAGGAAGCAGAGAGGGTAGGATGCCGAGACCTTGCAGGTCACCCAGCCTATTGAAAACAGAGAGCTTCTAATCCAAGACAAGATAGAAGAGAGTGGCAGGGGAAAGCACCAGAGGTCCTGCTCCATATTTCCCATGCTTACATAGTTACATAGACATGGACACAACCATACACTTGTGTGAATACGACACACACATACATACACCACAAATACTGTGAGCAGTATTTTTTAACACTAAAATTTTGTTTTTGAAATAACCAGCGTGGTATAGGTCCACTCCTTTTCATATAAAATTTTCCAGCAGCTAAAGTTGAAGAAAACTGTGCCTTTAAATTTTTGTTTCCTGTTGAAAAATTGGAGAGGTTTTTTTTGTTAAATTATTTTTGCATTTATTGTTGGGTAATGGTGCACTACCGAAACATATAAAACACAAGCTGTCTCTTATTCTGTTGGGTGACAAGTTGCTCAATTAAAAACAGGTTACGTTACATGCCCTTAGCCCCTCCGAGCTGATACTGTATTGTTCAGAATAGCACATGTCACCCTAGCTTATTTCCCATGCATCTGGTACATTAGTAGGTGCTAATTAAACATGCATTTGTGGAGTGACTTTACATGAGACCATTTTGCAGTTCCCTGGATTATTTATGCAACACTTAGGGATCTGTGGGTCACAAATCCTACTATAAGCTTTGCTTCCTAAAATTATTAATGGAAAGCGAAGTCCCTTTAACAGAGCTTTTACAAATGCGCTCAGAAAATATCCAAGCCCAAATAGTAAAGCAAACAAAAATGTATTATTCATGCACACCATATCCTGTATTTCCCAGAAATGAGATGAACCAGCAGAAAGGTTCATTATGGGAGGTGATGCTTTAATTGAAGCTCCTCACAATTTTCCTTCTGGGGAACCAAACTGCCTGTGGGAGGGTCACCAATATAGGAAGATGGCAGATGTCAAGATTCTCTAGTGGCTGGGGGTCAGGATGACCCGGTAGGTCCCACATCCTGATCCAGTGTGGTCATGGCACTCTGTGGTGTTCCCGTGCCTCCTTGTCAAATGCATCTCAAAACTTCAAATCTGGAGCTAGAGACCTAGCTTAGTTAGGAGACTGCTTGCCCATGCACAAAGCCCTAAGCTTGAGTCCCAGCACCATATCCAATTGGACTTGGTGTGATGCATCTGTAATTCCAGCCCTCAGGAAGTAGAGGCAGGCAGATCATAAATTCAAGGTCAACCTTGGTTACACAGTAAGTCTGAGACCAAACTTGGATGCATGAGACCCTGTATAAAAAGCAAAACCAAAAACCAACCAAACAAAACACAACCTCAAATCTGAGCATGAATTGTTTGAGGAACCCAGTACTCTTCTCAGATTCCCTGAATGGCCCTGGAGCACTGTGGTGCGCCCTCACCAGAAAAGGATCCCCTACTTAACTATGGCAGCTTCCTTACCTTAATCCTTTCCCTGCTCTGGATCTCTCTTCCTTCCTTCTCAGAATGCCTTGTCTATGAGATGAGAAACAGGCCTTGGTGAGTTAAGCCAAGGGTCTCGATTCTTAACCCAATGTCAGGTACGGAAGTCACTGCAAAGCTTTTGGTAGAGACAGTTTGTCTCAGCTTAACTTGCTGTCTTCCAAGTTATTTGATCTCAGAAACTATCTCCTGGTGGTAGATTGGCACCTCTCAGAACTAGCAGGAAAATTTTCTGAGCATGATACAATATAACATCTTTAAAAGACTGTTCTAACTCAAATGGCCATGGGGGTCCTCTCCCCTTATCTCCCCGAATCTTGCTGTCCTCATACAAAGAATGTCTGAACATCCAGCTCTCATGGCAGATTGCATCAAAGACTTCACATCGTCAATAATTAAATAGAAAAAGATACTTGAGTGGCCGAAAAGATGGCTTGCTTCCATCATGCTGATTTCACAGAGACCAGGGTTCAGTTCCCAGCACCCACATGGCAGCTCATAGCCACCTGTAATTCACAGTCCAGGGAATCCAACACCCTCTTCTGGCTTCCATGGGTACCAGGCACCCATGTGGTGCACAGGCATACATGCAGGCAAAACACTCGTGCAACAAGATAAAACAATTTGTAAAAAGTTCCTTGTGTCTGGGTGTTTTCTCTGCCTGCCAGTGGCATAGTTCATGGCATTTAACACAGAGCCCAGAGTACAGTAAGCTAAAGGAAGCTGTAAGGCTGACTAATGCTCACTGGGATAGGACAGACGCGTGGGGCTTCAGCCAAATCTTGCAAATTTAGCAAAGAATATCAGAGCAACTCCTTCTGTTACCCTAAATGTCAGGGGCTCTTGCATTTTCATGAAGAACACACAGGTCTTGGTTTTTAAAGGTCTTCTATGAGCATGTTTGTGGAAAATCACAAGCTTGTCTGCACCAAGACGATGTAGGCAACAATTAGAAATGTGAGGAAAGTTGACCTGGAAATTCCAGGGGGCCTTTGTGTTAATTAGATCAAGGCCCAGCACTCTAAGTGAGCTCCTGTTGACCTGCCTTGGGACCACTAGGACCCAATCCTCCCAACCTAAGCCAAGTTTCAAACAAGATGAATCTTGTGTTTTCCTGCTCCACCATCTGAAATTTTACAATGTTCTATTTAAAATCACACTCAATAGAAAGACTAGATAGGACTTAATTTCTTATTAAAACAATAATGTGTGTGTGTGATGTTGTGTGTACGTATGTGTATGTGTGCTTATCTGTATTTGTGCATGTGTGTGAGCACTGTATAGCACAGGGAATGTGGAGAGGTTAGAGAACAACTTCAGGTGTCCATCCTCTGAGACAAGATGTTAGTCCTGTGTGCTAGGCTAGCAGCCCGAGAGCTTTGCTGACTCTCCTGTCCAGTTGTAGGAACACTGGCATTACAGATGCAGCAGGCCACACCTAGTTTTATGGAGATTCCACCTTGGGGCCTCACTTTCGAGGTAAGTGTGTAATACACTGGGCCATTGTCCCAACCACCAACCTTGAAGTATTTCCTTTTTTAGCATTAATTATTTTTTCTGTTATGCGTATGAGTGCTTGCCCGCATGTATGCATGTGTGCCATGTGCATACAGTGCTCTTGGAGCTCAGAAGAGTGCATTAGATGGATCCTTTGGAACTAGAGTTATTCTGTTGTGAGCCACCATGTGGGTATTGTGAACCAAACCCAGAATCTTTACAATAGCAGGAAGTGCTGTTACAACAGAGACGCTGCTCCAGCATCACACCCGTGGATCTCATTATAATCTTGTCACAATTGTCCTTGAATCCTTAGGAAATGAAAGTTTCTTGTAGGAAATGATTTAGAATTTTCACATGGCCCATCCTTGCTTGATCACTTATAATTTCCAATGTAAAATCTATGTAGTTATGGTACTGTTATCTAGTAATAAAAATCCATTATTCAGATATATTCAGGGCAGACATATTCTTCCAAATACTTTATCCTGCTCTTTTAATAAATATTATGTATGATTTATATGTATCTGGGTGCACATGTGTGTGTTTTTGTGTGCCACATGTGTGCAGGAGCCCACAGAAACCACAAGGGGGCAGTAAATCCCTAAAATGGGAGTGACAAATGGTTGAGGTGCTGGGAACCAAACCCACCCAGGTGATCAGCAACAACAGTATACACTGCTAACCATAGAGCCATCTTTCCAAATCCCCAAATATTTTTAGCTGCAGTTTATCAAGCTCATGGAAGCAAGAGCCACAGCTACAGGCGTCAATTCTGCTTCCTCTCCAGCGTGGCTTGCCGATCTCTATTTTATAACTTGGTTGATCCAGCTCTTCCTGGGCTCTAGTCCACCATGAAGTCCATACGTGGTCTGTGGAAAATGAACTCTGTTCTAAAGTGTCTGGCTGCCCAGCATCTCATAGTTATGAGATTGCTAATTCTCAAAGCAGGGAGTTTCATTTTCCCACTTCTGTTTTCTGACTTTGTGGGATGCCAAACACCTCAACTACTTCCAAACAAACTGCCTCCTCATTTCCTTTCTCATCAATGTTTCTATTTCGCTTTGATTCACCTAGCTTTGACTTCCCCACTGGAAGCCACCTACAATTATAGCCAATTCTCATTTATACAAAACGGGTCCATTTCCGTGTAGTGGGCCACAGAGGAGTAACAAAGACTACTGAATATGCACAGTAAACAAAACACAGGGCTGCTGGGCTGCGCCATTTTACAACTAAATGACTGTATTTTTAGTGTGCTGGGTTCACAAGCCACTCAGGAGTACTTTCCTTGGGTCTGCCTTCCGTATGACCTCTTAACAGTGGCTCTGTTCAATTCTTGTCTTTAAAGAAGACTTTCCTTGACTGCATGAGCCCATGTAGTCTGTGAATTTATATGTATAGCTCCTGTTGTTTGTACTAAGTTCCAAGCATTTGCCACAGGCTGGTAAAAAATGAATGTGGAATTCTTATGAGTCTCTTTGCCCCTCTAACAGACAGGCCATGATAATACTCATGAGCCATCTAGCATGGTTTTGAAATAAAATCAAAGAAAAAGAAAAGAATTAACTCTGTCTAAAACTCATAGTAAATGGGAGGTATACAAACAAGTTAAAGGGAAAGCCCATAGGGTTCAAAATACCTGCAGCTCAAGGATTATTGGAACCAGGGCAATGGGAAGGGAGTGCAGAGTTTGCCAGTGTCTTATACAGAGTACACACTTCCCTGACAACTATTTATGTGTCTGTGTTTATATATATCCCGAGGTCTCCTGATGCCACTGGGAGACAGAAGGCCAATGTGATGTACAGGTGAGTCTGCCCTAAGCCTGCTTGATGAATTTGAAAGCTGTGGGACACCTCTCTGGGTCCCAAGTTCCTCTTCCGAAAAATGAAGGTATGAGTGCTCTCCCTAGAGTCCCAGATGGCAGGCCTCTGTTCACCCCTGCAGCCCCCTTACTGTGTGATGACTCAGGCTTAGCTACAGATTGCCTTTGATAAGGCTTTAGTTGTCCCTCCGCCTCCTCTTTCAGCAGGATCTTTTCCAGATAATTGTAGAAACCCTCAAGATTTATTTAAAACAAGAATATAGCATTTACTTCCCTCTTATATCCCTCCCCAAGATCCCTAGATCACATCCATCCACAGTGTGCCCAGCCCCTTCACCAAGGGTTCCTCTGAGGTAGAGACGGAGCCTCAATTTCAGAAGGTCAGGAAGTATTCAAGGCAAGAATTGGGAAGATGGTGTCAAGTGTAAAATTCTGTTCTATTGTGAAGTAGATCCCACAAAAGTCATATCAGACAATCATCCTTACAGTGCTTAAATGCCCTTTACAGTTTATGCAGCAGAGGAGGGTTCAGTTGTCTTCCAAGGAGCTCATTATACCTCTGACTGGCCACTGTCACGACAGCACTGGGAGCTAAACCCCTCTCACTTGTTCCTCTCTGACCCAAATTTCACCCTCTGTTTCCATTTAGAAGTTTAATCCCCCTTCCACATAATGCTTACATAACTATTTACAGAAATATTTTAGACCAAACCATCTTTTCTATCGATTCTCATAGCATGCCAATGTCTATCAACTCATCACGCTCTTTCTCCCTCTCTGAACACTTCTAGTTAATAATACCAGTGCCTAGTATTTAGTCTCAGCAAATAATTTACAGTCTTTCCCACAAGGATATTAGAGGTAACTTTGTTTTTTTTTTAAATTTCAGATTTATTCATTTTATTCACATGACTATTTTGCCTGCATATATGTCTGTGTACCATGAGAATGCAATGCCCACAGCAGTCCTAAGAAGGCACCGGGATCCCCTGAAACTGTATGGCTGTGAGCCCCTGTGTGGGTGCTGGGAACTGAGCCCTGGTCCTCTGCAGAAAAGACAGACACTCTTTAACTGTCAAACCATTTCTCCAGTCCCACCTTGTGAGACCTTAATCAAAGCCCAAATGCAAACTAAGAGCAAAGGTCCAAGGTCTAGCTTCTTTCCAAGTCTGTAACCATGGTGACACTGCCAGGGAAAGAAAGGAAGTGTGTCTGTCATGACTTGTTCTTGCGAACTAGGATGAGTCCTGCCACATCACCATCCTTCTGTGTTACTATTTGAGAAAGAAAGTGACACACAGAGACATAAGCAAAAGGAAACTATCTCACCAAGACAACTTCTGTTTTTGGAAGAAGACTGTGTGGTGACCCACACTGGACCAGCAAACACACTAGGGCTGTAAATTCATTTGCTTTCATCCTAACACTGGGTGGTGACTGTTTCTTAGCCCATTGACACAACCTTGATCTCGCGATATGATGTGAGTAGCCAATCCGTAATCAGTGTGACAGGGCAAGAGTGTGATAGAGTCCGGTCTTGGGGACCTCTAACATGTGGGGGTTGGGTAAACAGGCAAGAGAGAGTATCACAGGGTGAGAGAGGTTTGTAGAAACTGGCCCTCAGTGGCCCTTGCTGAAATTACATCCTCACAGATATAAGTGATTCTAGCCTCGGGACCAGGACTCAGCTTCAGTCATCTGATAATCAGAGTTTGGATCAACTTCCTTGTTCTCTACAGTTTCCCAACAATAACTCAGCAATGTCTCCCCCCAGGATTTCTCTCTCTCTCTCTCTCTCTCTNAAGGATGAACCACCCCGATCAAAGTGAAATGGGACATTAAGAGGACAGGAACCTAGGTGAAGTCTCTCAGCAAGAATTCCAGCTTGATTAACATTTGCAGTGGCATTTGCCTGCATGGAGACAATATTTTTTTCTCCAAGAGATTTTAATAAGAATGACAAACAGCAATGGATGCTTAAGCTGAAGCAGATATACGGCTTCAAGCCTTGCTCAGCTGAAAACCTGTGATCTCCTGGGAGTCTCATAAGCAGTACTTCATCTGTAGCAAAAGTGCAACTTAACTTCTGCAGACCCCCAGTGACACACTTCATCCAGCAAGGCTATACCATGGAAACCTCCCTAAACAGTGCCACTCACTGGGGACCACATATTCAAATGCTGGGGACTACAGGGACATTTTCCACTCAAGCCACTGCAACAAAGGTCTCATAAAAGAACTACTTTGGCTGCTATAGATGACAGCAAGGAGCTGCTATGGCCTCTCTGCTGCTAACAGAGCTAAAATTCCTGGGCCTGGTGGCCAAGGCATGAAATTCCAACTAATTGTGAGGCTGAAGCAGAAGGATGCTATTTTGAGGCCAGCCTGGGTATCCCACCAGACTTTGTCACAAAATAAAACAGGGCAGGGGTGTACCTTGGTGGTGGACCCTCGATTCCAACTCCAAGCACCATGGTAGGGCGCCTGTGTCTGGTGTGAACCCTCCTCTCTGTAAGCCCGTTATTTCTGAGGTACCAGAATTCATTGTATAGATGGATGTTACGGCGGCAGTTTATGATCTTGAGAACTCAGAACCCACCACCTTGTTCTTTTGGTCCAGATAATCTGGTAGAATTGAGGCCCAGAGCAAGGAAACTCCACAGCAGCCACAGGTAGCTGAATAAATGATTACACCGGTGACAACGGGAACCTGTTTGAATCCTTCCCAGCATGCATCGCGTCCCCGGCAGGAAAGAAAGGGAACTGTATTTATTTTCTGCACTCTGGCTGGGTGTAATCAGAAGATCTCTCCTCTGAGAAGGGAGAGGATGTCTGCTGGTCTGGATTAAAACACATTAGCAGGGGAAGCATATGGTCATTTACACCGCGCCTGCTCCCACACTGAGCCAAGGTTAACAAATTAATGAAAAGGAAGAGCGCGGTATAAATGTTGAGCCTTATTAAACATGAGATCATCGCTCCCGGCTATCTTTATTAGAGAACTTCTCCCTCCTCCTGTGCTTGCACACTGAATATCGTTCTTCTGAGAGCTAATTATGTTTTGGAGGATGAACGACAGCACTTCGCTGTGTGACTGTGAGGACGGACGCTGCTCCAGATGGGTTTCGTTGAGATGATACGGGAAGAAATGGCACTATTTACTTAAGGACAGCCTTGCATTTTCTTTTGTTCCTTCAACAGGTTACTAATTACAGGAGTAGTAATTAGCCTTGACAGAGCGTACACAGAAAACGATAAATGGATACTGTGTGCACGGAGGGGCCTCTGCGATGCCAGGCTTATTATTTTCAGTTGCGCTAATTGTCCTTATTATGCTGCGTGACTCTTTTTGCTTGAATTATGAGCGAAAAAGTGCTGAAGAGAATTATTTTTTCCAAAGTGCCCTGAACTATAGAGGGAAATGAAAATCACAAACAATGAAAAGCTTGTTAAACAATGAGAGTGATCATCTATAACGGCATCCTGAAGGAACATCCCTCTTCCTGCGCCATGAAAATGTAAAGTGCTTCTCAGAAAATGAACATGAGCAGGATTTTTTTGGTTTTTTTTTGTTTTTGTTTTTGTTTTTGTACACAAATGATGATTAAAAAAAAAACAAACTGGTCCTAGCCCAGCCTCTAGGCAGTGGCAAAAGCAGTTAGAAGGAAGTCATGAACTTTTACAAAAGAACAGAAGCTGGGGCCACGATATTTTACTTGGTTTCATTCATTCATTCATTCATTCATTCATTCATTCATTCATTTTGCCTGGCTGTGAAATGGAATCTGGAACCTCCCGAATGTCAGACATGTGCTCTACCAATGAGCTACACCCCCAGCCCCGACTCTTAGGCCTAATAAAGATGGGATTTTGAATCTGTGTAATTAAAGCCTCAGTGGACAGACTCTTCTAAGTGAGGAAAGATGGTGGCCGGCCTGGCTCACACATTACCTACAGACCACCTGGGCAAGGAGAGGCTTCAGTCTGGAAAGAGTTACGATGTGATCCTTTTCTCTCACGCTGCTCCGATGTCTCTTCCCAGTGAGGCCTAGGAACGTAGCCCCGCTGATGGGGTCCACTTTTTACCAACTCTGTCCCGAAATTTGATTTGAAATGTCCCCCATTGCCCTTTGTGCTTCTTTCTTTCTGTGCACCAGATGTGCTTAAATGTTAGCCATGTCTTTGCCACCTGGACTCCAACCCAAGATGAAGCAAGGAGAGGTGGAGACCGGATGCCTAGCCACCACCAAGCAGGACCGGTGGTGATTCCGGTAGCTGGCTGCAGCAGGTGAGGCTGGCCTCTGAGCACAAGCCAGAGACCCTTCCTCCGCCAGCTCAAGTCTGTCCCCTGAGTAAGACATTCAAACCATGGATTATCAAGGAAGAGCTCTGCTTTCTTTAGCCTCCTGGCTTCTTCTGCCAATACAGACACACACCATTTTCAGTTGCAGCGATGGAGCAGCTGTCCGGAATCCGGAGGGACAGGATGGAGATACTCCCAGGAGTTCAGGAAGAGGTAGATTCGTCTTAAGGACACCCAGGCCTTAAAGCACCAGCTAAGAACGCAGCCTTGGTCCCAGGGTAAAGAGTGACTCAGCCCTGTCATTTAGTGTGTCGACGGTTACATACTCAGGGAGTTGGGCTGACGTAGTCTTAAACCAAAAGTTTTGGGCTCTCTGCACGGACTTAGAAATGTCAGCCTGAAAAAGCTGGTAATTAATGATTGCTCAGTGTTATCTCCCTCTCACCCTCTGTCACACATGAGCTTAGGGAGACAGGTCACCCTCCCAGTGAGAATGTGCAGTGGTAAAATCTACTTAAGGGAGGCAGGCATCGAAGAAACAAATCTGGTTGTTTGGCAAGGATACAGTTCCATTTCTGTTTGTGATAGTGTTACACAGATCAGCTATGTCCATGGCCCAGGCATCTAGAAGTCTTTGAAAGGTCCTGGAAAATTATTGTTGTGCCCCGTGCTGTGAAGCCCCATGCTCTCCCATCCAACTTTGGTTCACTCTTTCCTAGTCTCTTTAAGACAAACACATTCCAGTATCACTGCTTCTAGAGTCTTACTAGCACTTCCCGGAGTTGAATGTGAAGTTCCTGAAGCCATTGCACCAAAATATGACATTGACCCATTTGGCCAGGGACAAACTTGGTGTCCACTTGCTCTGTTCACACAAATTGGCTCACGGTATACACAACCAAGCTTGATCTGTAACGGCTTGGCTCATGCAAACAAACTTTTTTGAAAACTAAAACAATCATTCTGGTGAAAACGCTTCTCAGTTAATTCTGAGGAATATTTCTGATGCCATGATTTACTTTTTCTGTCTGAACGTGGCAGAGGGGCTGCAAAAGAAGGGTGGTGTAGTCCGGGTTTTCCATCTAGACTGCTGAATAGCTCTGTCCTGCCAGCTGCTCCTCAAATCACCACACGGAGACTTAATATTAACTGTAACTGCTCAGATGATAGCTTGGGCTTGTTTTTAACTAGCTCTTGCGGCTCAGATGAATCTATTTTTATTGATCTATGTGCCGTCCCAAGGCCTGTTTACCTTGTATACTTACTTCCTGTCTCACTCACTGTGCATTTCATGGAGTCCTCTCTAACTCTGCCCTTTTCCCCAGTGTTCTCTCTGCCCCCCAAATCCTGCCTAACCATCAGCCAATCATCTTTTTATTAACAGTGAGAGCACCCATCTTCACAGGGTACAAAAGGATTATCCCACAGCAGGGTGGTCTAGAGAGCTGTTCTTCAGAGGTGGATCTGTGGCACACGGAATCATATATTGTACCTCTGGTGAGGAGAACAGTTGTCAAGACTGCAATCTTGAGAGGACTCTCCTTCCTGCAGGCCTGGAGAGAGGGATTTCCACTTTTTTGGGGTGGTGTAGGGACTATTTCAAAGAAGTTAAGCTAGATCGATTTTTTCAAAGCTCAGCTGGTTCCTGTCTCCAGTAAGCACTCCATTTCTGTGTTTACTATAATCATTATCATTTTGTAGGCATTGCAGGCACTTAAAACGGGACAGTATGCCTTGGCATATTAGAGGCAGTGGTATTCATACAGCGAGAAAGACAGCAATGTACCCATGCTTTGCCAATGGAAGGCAGTTCACATCTGTTGGAAATTAGCTCCGAGTGTAGAATGGTTTAGAAGTTCAGACTCCATCACTCACTTATCTTTTTAAAAAGCATTCTTATTAATTCTTTGAGAATGTCTTACAATGTGTGAATACATATCATATTCATCACCAACTTCTCCCCCCATTCTTCCCAGATCTACCTGGTCACCCAAACTTTGTGTTCTCTTAAACACACACACACACACACACACACACACACACACACACACACACAC